>JAANQP010000451.1:0-82325 GCA_011320165.1 Fusarium protoensiforme | reverse complement strand
ACCCTCCCCACAAACCCCTTCTTTTATTTTTTTTTGGTTCGTTCCTGGAAGCTTTGTTGACGACGACGATGACAACTCTGCATCCACTCTCCTCTCCTCCCTCTGCTTCTCCCTCCCTGCCCCTCATCCGCGCCAAACAAGTCAAGTTGCTGACAGTGTCCGTCTCTCGTGTAAGCCACCCTGAGCACTTTGAGTGTGACATCAGGCCGAGAAGCGACAAAGCAGCAGCGCTCATCGGGGCCAACCACGACTAGTTTTCTATCCCTACCAATCGCCGGCAACCGCAGCGAGCGAGTGTCCGTCTCACACAAGCAACCAAATCTGGATGCCGGAACCCGCAACATGGGGGACCTGATTGCTGCGCCTTGGTGAGGCGGGCCCCCCAGTCATTTTCTTGCAGATTGAGGAGCTCCAAAGTCATAAATCAAATTTCTTCTTTCATTGCGACATTCGTCCCGAGCACGTCTGCAGATCTAGTTGGCTATTATCTGCCCACAAAGTGTTGCCACCATCATGGTGTTCCCTTGACTGTCCTGTACTGTAGCTTCTTGGGCTCCCCTCCCCCTTTTCATCCTTCCCCTCGAGGCCGTCTCATCTCATTCCGTCGGCTGGATCCATCTTGAGATGGGGGTGTGTCGCCTTTTTGGCACAAGTGACAGGGACCCGGGAGAGACGAGGCGCGGCTAGTTGCATCACCGCCAATTGCCATGTGGCTACCCCGAGACTGGTCTGGTGTGGAACGTACCCAGCACTCGGCCCCCGGCCACTTTAGACTGAGCGCGGCGCCGACGGAGCGACAAGCTAGTACCCCAAGACGGCCCAGTTCTAAGAACTCTCCAATTGGCCTTGGACGGGCGTTTCCGCCGTTGCATCGTGCAGTATGTCGGCAGAGTCTTGCTGGTCATCAGGCGTGTTTTACCGTCCAGGCTATCGGGGGAGTTGTTATAGCGTGACAGGAGCCGGCCTGGAAGCATTCATCCGACCCGGCGGTTCATGCCTTTGTGTGTCCGTCCCTCTCCGCCGTTACACGACACCGAGCCTTTGGATTCACGATTCACGACTCACGACTCGCGAACACCACCACAACCAACCTTGGCGCCTCTCGATCTTGTTGGCAGATCTGGCGCCGTTCTCATCCGAAGAGGCTTAGACACGTACCTCAGTATGTGGATCGGCATGAGAAGGATTGCTGCATCCCAACCAGTACTGTACCGCCGCTGCATGGCCAACCATCCAGCTGCCAGGTGAGCCCACCCCATGATCCGTCAGGTATCGGCGCTACTCATGCTATTTCTAATTCCACATGGACATGTAAATGGGTTGTCAGAGGTAAAATCGCGCACAGATGCTTGCTGTAGGGAAGATTCGCATGATAGACACGCATGTCCCAGATCGACAACCGACCGGCCACGAGGCGGGAAACAATGGAAAACAGTCAACAGGGGGTGGGAAGCGTGTTTGCTCCTCAACCTTCCTCGTTGGGCCCGAGGAGAAAAGAGGCGCTCGAGGCGCAGAGAGCCCGGCTGAAGTACTCCGTACCCAAGGCGAGCTCAGCTTCGTTGGGTGCTTGTTGCCTCGCCCAGGCACACTCATCACCCCAATCACGGGCACCACCACACGACCCTGGCGTCAACCTGGCGTCGCCCTGGCGGGTCCAGGGCTGGGGCTTGACGTAGCCGCTGTTGCTCCTCGGAGGGGTGTGAGAGCTTGGCTCACGGCTCGTCTCGCGTCAGTCTAACTCGTCAGGGGAGCCCTATCGGCCAAGAGGAGATCCCATTTGTGAGACAATATCGTACTCGATCAACAACGGCAGTTCGTCTGTCCCAGCCGGGCAGGGACAGGCTGAGCTGTTTGCGTTTCCCCACCCCATGTTTGCTAGCGGTCTGTAGATAGTGTGAGCAGAGAGAAGGCAGGACGCACAAGCAAATGTAAGAACACGTCGGTCTTGGCCTTGCTCATCAAACGGGAGGGTCTTGATGCCCGGCCTGCGAGGGGAGGGGATGCCTAGGTGCTTCGTCGGTCCGCGTGCCATTGCTCTGCTCTGGTAGACCCAATCCATCTGCAAGATATCCCAAGAACAGCAACGCGGACAGGAGAGAGAGGTCGGTTTGAGGGGATCTGCGCCAGTGTTTGACGTCCTGACCATGTTCCATTCAAAGGCCCACACAGCCTGCGTCAACGGGGTCCTGGGATGCAGCGCCCCTGCGAGTTGGGCCAAGGTCGAGCGAGTCGTGACGATTATGAAGAGATGTCGGCCTGTTCGCTAACTCCGAACCGCATGCAGGGAGAAGGATAGCCTCCTTGAACTGTCTCAGTTTCATCCAAAGGCTCAGGGAATGGACCACAGCGAATGTCACCGACTTTCGACAGGCTTCGAGCTGCTCGAACGCAAGTACCTATGACCCAGTGTAATTCAGATGGGAACCATGTGTCAATGAACCACGGAGGGTCGGGTGGCTGCCAGAGGGCTGACTTCCTCCAAAACCCCTTAGTCGCCAAGATGCATGCTGAACAAAATTTCTCACCATCGTGACACATCAGCCAGAGACTGAGTACATGAGCCGGCTTCAAATCCGATTGCCGTCTGTGAAAAGTAGCCTTGGCAAAGCAGCATCAACGGGCGACTCTTGTTATGCGACAAGGACCTGAGGCTCAAAGCGCAAGTTGGAATCTGCAGTTGACTGATTAGTGAGCCATAGCAGGAACAATAGTGGCCAGGGAAGGGTAGGTGCAAGGTGCTGAGTCTTGAGATGCAAGACGGCTTCTCTCTCCGCCTTGTGCTAACCTTGATGTTGAAAAGCTGAAAACCATGCCATGCCCCCGATCCATATCCCCAACCTGATCTTCACAATACGCCAACGACATCGAACCAACGCTCGAAACCATGAACTCAAAGCCCTCTGTCATCAACCAGATGGTGCCAGTCGGTGATGACCTGGAGGCCAACCGTAGCCCCCATTGGCCAGGCCAGACCAAGGACGATGGCAACGAGGACGGCCCCAATGTCGAGGCTGCGGCTTCTCCCAAGCAGATGAAAGGCATACCTTCAAGGTGGTATAGGAAAGTGCTTGATGCTGGTGTCGAAGAGAACGGGATCCTGCCTGTGCCACCAGAAGAACGGATCCAGACGCAACACAGCAACCTGTTCACAGTATTCTTCACTTGTCTCCTTTGCGTTCTACCGTCCGTTGACCAAATTGCCCCGACTTGACGATCCCAGGAATTTCTGACCAAGAGATAGGTTGCCTACCGGAGCCCTTGGCACGACCGTGTATGGTCTTGGGCTTCGAGACGTTTCTCTGATCATCATTTTCTTCAGCCTCGTGACGTGTATTCCGCCAGCGATCATGGGAATTGGAGGGTACCAGACTGGTATGCGGCAAATGATCCAGGCTCGATACGCCTTCGGGTAGGGCTCCATCTTGAATCCTTTCTTTGAAGCCAACTGCTGATGTTGGAACCTTCATCGCAGGCTCTTTTTCGTTGTCATTCCAATCCTCCTGAGTGCGGGAACGGCAACTGGATTCACACTCATGGGAACCATCGTCAGCGGACAGGCCATTGCGGCCATAAACGAGAAGGCTACAATCAGTGTCAACGTGGGAATCGGCATTGTCTGCGCAATCAGCTTCGTGGCAGCGCTACTTGGATATCGAGCCATCCACGCCTGGCAGCGATGGCAGTGGCTTCCAAACTTGATCGCCATGGCCATCGCAGCTGGTTGTGGAGGCAAGCAGCTCATGCAACAGGCAGAGCATGAACCAGCAACGGTCAAGGCCGTCATTGGGTATGGAAGCTTGATGGCCGGATATTTCATGACCTTTGGCGGGACTGTGTCCGACTTCACTATTTATCATGATCCCAATGTGCCCAAGTAAGTGGTCTTGACTCCATCAACCTATCATGAGCGTTGATGAGCTGACGAGGTGCTTAGGCGCAAGGTATTCACGTATGTGTACCTGGGACTGTCGACGCCTGCAATGCCCCTGCTCATACTCGGAGCAGCCATAGGAGGTGCTATCCCTAACAACGAGTCGTGGCAGAGGGCGTGGGACGCCTATGGGGTCGGCGGGGTGTTGGCTGAGATGCTTGGGCCGGCTGGCGGGTTTGGCAAGTTCGTTCTGGTCGTCCTTGCATTGAGTGTCGTCGGGAACACGCTGAACTCCATGTACTCGGTGGCTTTGTGCTTGCAGATGCTCCTCCCTGTCTTCACCAAGGTGCCTCGCTTCTTCTTCATCATTGTCACCATGGCAATCATGATTCCCATGGCAATCTATGCGGCTGCTGAATGGACAACCTCACTTGAGAATTTCCTCAGCATCATCGGGTACTGGGCAGGGTGCTTCGACGCCGTCATGATCGAGGAGCTTGTGGTTTTCCGGAAGAAGGACTACAGCTCGTACGACCCAGAGATATGGAACAAGGGGCGATATCTTCCCACGGGGTTGGCAGCCATGGGCGCCTCGTTGGTCAGCCTCGGGCTAGTCATACCATCGATGGACACGCCGTGGTTCACTGGACCCATAGGAGAACGAATCGGGGATCTCGGTTTCGAGGCGGCGTTCGTCGTCACAGGGCTCGCATACTATCCACTGCGGAGCTTGGAAATCAAGTGGACAGGTCGTGTCTGAGACGGGGAGGTCGAGGTTGGATCGAGGCATCGGGGATTCGATAGGCAGATATCTGATCGCGAGGAGGTGGATGATTAGTGACTTCGAGACTCGATATCGACGATGAGAAGATTCTTTGTTGGCGAGGTGGATGGCTGGTGGGTCATTTGGAGCTCGAGGCCAGAGGCTACACATGTTAGGAGGATGGGTTAAACGCAAAAGAGAAAGGGATGAAAAAATAGAGCCACAGGTAGCGAAAAGAGAATGTTGGATCCAAATCGAGCGGCAGGGACATGACATGTTTATATAGCCCAGTTCTGGGTCACTAGGTATGCAGCTTCCCACATAAAACAACGTCTTCGCCAAAGGGATGCCACGACACTTCGGATAACCTTGCAGCTGGGACTGGAACACCTGCAGAGTCCTGGAGCCGATCCGGAGATACGACAACGCCCCCTTGGCCGAGCCAGGTAGGCGCAATGGTGACAATGACCGAGTCAATTATGTCGTGGAACGTCGGGTTGAGTAACGAGTTGATGATCTGGCCACCCCCCTCAACCATGACACTGGTCAAGTGCTCGTGGAGCAATGCATCAAAGACAGCGCGCCAATCAAAGCGCATGCGGCTGCCAGGACCTGAAGGCGTGGCTGGAACATGAATATATTTGCCGCCATGCTGCTCAAGGACTGCAACGCTCGCGGCAGGCAAGTTTTCGGTACCCACCCCGGTCAGGACGAAGGGCGCTAGGCCGGTGCCGAGACGGGCGACCTCGAGAACCTTATCCGTGGGGTCAGGAACCCAGCGGAGATGGGGGTCGATGATGATGGGACGGGGCTGTCTTGCAGCACCGGCGATGCGGCAGTTCAGGGCAGGCGAGTCGGCTAGGAGGGTGGAGACACCGATGAGGATGGCCGCATGGCGCGAACGGAGATAGTGGGTCATGGCTTTGGAGCCGGACCCAGAGAGTCGGGTCCGGACACCAGGTGCGAGAGAAAGTGACGAGTCGAGCGAAGTTGCAAAGGTAAGGGTAACGAAGGGTCGCGAGGGGGTTCCTTGAGCGAGGGTCGGCGGGGGTAAGCGAGATTCCAGCATGGCCGCTGAAGATGCGGGGAAGGTGAGCAGCTCGGACATGGTTGCGCGATTCTGACGTTGTGCGAGAAGACGGTCTGTGTTGTTGAGGAGAAGGAATTGGAGGGAAGTGAGAGGGCAGGAGAAAATACTCCGAAACCTTCTGTCAGTGTCATGCGGCTCCTAGCGCCAGGTTATCGACAAGGGATCGCCGTTGCAAGCGTTGAACGAGATGCCGGCGGCAACCCGGCTGCGCAGGACTGCGTGCCGCGATGCAGGAGAAGGATCCAAGCGGGACTTGGGAATTGGCGAGAGCGGCCAAGGCAGGCAGGGTGTAGAAAGGATCGAGGCGGTAAGTCTGTGAATGACGGAGCGTTCAATGTCCTTGAAGGATTCTCACCCTCGTGGTATTGTGGAGGGGAAGTTGAAATTGGCTTTCTCGCCAGGGAAGAGCTTGGGACGAATGCCGAATGCAGTGGCTGGCAGCTTACCAGGAGCGGGTACGACCCACGGACCACTACCGTACCTTCCAATTTCTTGGCAAATAGCTTCCTTCCTTCTCAAGCTTTGGCATGTTGGGAAGGTGCCTGTGTGACGCCAGCAACATCCAATGAGCTTACTCCCCGAGAGCTTTGAATCTCCTTCACTGTTGATCAACACCAACTCTCCTGACCAGCCCTGCATCCGGTCAACAGCTCCCAATGCCTCGCAGCAACTATCGAACTCTATTTCCTGGAGGGTCGACACACCCTTCCGATGATTCGCCGATCAGGGTCCTCGCTGGCCTCCCTTGTCCTTCTAGGATTGGGGCTGTCAGAATTGCGTGCCTGGGCCCAAGCTTCACCTTCCATCCCGCCCAACTCCGAAGAGACGGAACCAGGATTTCTGCGACACAGTCGACTTGATGCAATTGCAGGATCCAATGGACGATTGGCAGTTGCGCCTCGGAACCAAGTCATTGGATAAAATCAAGGGCAGTTTCGCATTTTCGGCGAGATGTCATCTTGCCGCTAGCCTGGATCGAGACGATCTGCGGCGATTGCGCCCGTCGTATCCGTGACGCGCCCATCGCCGGACCTCATGTCCGGGTCAGTCATGTTCCATGTCCTATGCTTGAATGGCACATAGGCATTCGATCTGTGTGCTTCATTCCAACATGTCAAGCCGGTCTGAACTGGATTTTTCAATTGAATTTGGCCAATTTTTGGTATACGATTGGCGACTTCTGGTGATGATTTCACCCAGACTCACTGCCAAGCCCCTCCACGTGGCTAGCTTGACATCAAAGGCTTCAACGCCGACCTTAAAGACTCCTTTTGGTCCTTGAGCCTCATTCTCGCTTCTTATGAGACCCGAATAGAGGGCTCTTGAATGCAGCAAGATGACCTCGGGTTTTCCATGTCGCAGGGTTCCGTCAGACTACGCGTTGCGAAATTGAGGCCGCGGAAGATCCATGCCAGGACTCAATCAGCAGTTATACTGCGCAGATACGCTCCGCTCTACTGCCAGTTTCAAGCTCAGATCTCTCACGCTCGACATCAGTCAGGGTGCAACCATTTGCGCTAAATCGTTGTCTTGAATCCCCAGACTCCATAGGCTCAGACGTGGGCCTTGTTTGAGGCGTGACCCAGAACCTCGGTGTAATACTAGCCTAAGAACGTCTTTACCAGTGCGGGGAATGCCAGTGCTGGGTTTGCGCAATCTTGAGGTGAGACAGCACACCATCGGCATCATAGACTGGGGTCGAGACCGTCATCCGAGACCTGGGTCTCAATCTGGATATCGACTAAGTCACATGAAAAGGGGCATCTGCGGTCGGTGTGGGGAAGACATGACATGGAAAACAAAGACCGGTTTTTTTATAAAGACTGCGTGATCCTTATTGAACATCATGTCCATAATGATGGTGGTGAGCTGGATAAGGCACCTAAGCAGGACAAACCGGAAGCTCTGTCTTAGGGCACAGCCAATGACTTACAGTCTTGAGACACAGGTCTACTCAGCAAGAAACCGAAGGCTCTGGGAGGGAAATAAAGGACACTCGGATCAGACCACCCTACGTTACTACTAGCTTACCAGTGCTGCACCGTTAACGCGATCTTGGCCGTCTTCGCTACTAGCACACCCCCGACGAGATTCATGGTATTTCCCACTAGGAACGCCTCGGAACGGCTTTGAATTTCAAAGCGCCTCAAAAGCCACGTTTTGGCACTAAACGGGAACGGCTTTCTTTGCGCGAGGGTGACAAGTTATAACGCAGAATCTTGACGACTGTCACACACACACACATTCAACACCTTTCGCCTCTGGTTGTTGAACCACATTATCTGAACGCTCAAATACCTGGGCTAGCTCCCATTGACAATATCATTCCATTCGGGCAAGTAGAGCATCTCTGGCATCGCAAAGTCGCCAAAGGATGGCAGCCCGCTATACCATTGATCCGCCGACTGCGTCGTATCGGACAGACGAGGAGGCTCTGCCTGGCCCGCAAACAACGAGGCAGCTTCTGAACTGGAGAATTGATCCTGTAGGCCAACCGAAGGGGCACTGATTTTAATTGCCCCTGCCCCATCCTCTACTAGGCTGTCCTGGGAATTATTAGGGGCGAATGGCTCAGGGGTAGGGGAGCCTCGAGCTGTTGTCCTCGCGTTCAAGGCCTGGCAGCGCAGTGACTCCAGGCACTTCCAAATACTGTTCCTCCCGGTGTTACCCTCCCGAGCCAGCTGGCCACTCTGAGCGTACGGTATGGAGCTGAAGACCCGTTTGACCAGCACCCACGCCTCCTCGGTCTCGGGGACGCTGGGGAACGCGCACAGGTACCTCAGGACGTAGGCTAGGGCGTACCACTGAGTGTAGGTCTTGAAGATCCACGTGTGCTCCATCGAGACCTGCCCGCTCGCCAGGGACCAGCTTCTCTCCAATGTGCGACAGGCGGCAGTGAATGGCCGCTCCCCAAGGCCCCTGAACACGGCGCCCGGCGCCTCCCTGTGACGGCTGAGGTGCAGCTCCTGGCGCACCTGAAGCATGAACTCGACCTTGGCGCACGCTGTGTAGTAGTGGGCACCCGCGGCATTGCGAAGATTTGACGCTGGGGGCAAAGCCAGAAACCTCGACTCAATCCGCTTGTTGTGTTGTTTTAGGACTGCGCGTTTTGCCTCGATATTCTCCGGAGTCTCAAAGTCATTCTTCGGTTTTGCGATCAAGATCCGGTGTATCACCCTCGCAGCCTCGAGCTGGACGAGGGAAAAGGTCATTTCTGTCCATTTTTCAGAATCAGGCGGCAACGACCTCATGGCAGGGTAGAGCTGAGTGTCGTCAACGTTGAGGGGAAGCCGGAGCCCTTGATCGAGATTCTCGATGGTGTTAGTGAAGCCGTGGTCTTCGGGTGCCCGTGAGTCAAGCACACAGAGGTGCCACCACAACCTGAGACGGAGCTCGCTCTCGAAAGGGTCCAGCTTGAGCGAGGCCCCATCTCGATGAATGCCGATGGACTGCGCTAGCCGGATCGCAGTTCCAATGAGGACCCAGACGGCGCGGCTGTTGTCGTGAACCCTGAGACACGTCTTCTATGGTCAGCTTCGGATAGAAGATTCACCAAGACACACTTACTGCGAAAATAGCCAATGCCTGTAGCGTCGTCATATTTGGCTCGTTCAGAAAATCAGCCCTCGTGATGGCCTGGTTCAGTCCAAGCTTGCACTTCTGAAGGAACCCCTGCCGAGAGTCTACTGAGATGGTCGACATCTCATTCTCGGACAAGCTAGTTGCAGCTGCATAGTAGACTGCAAATGCCAGTGCCTCGAGGGAATGGTCGGTCTGCTTTGGCCCTGAAATCATGGCGATCATGGCAGATTGTGCAGTTGGAATGTGGAGGATCTTGAGGACCGGATCTACTCTCTCCGCATACACTGTCCACAATCGCAGAGCGAGCCGTGCGTCTGGGTGCAGTCGATCTGGGTCAGTGCCTGCATCGAGATCCATGGGTGATAAACCAAGGGCAAGGCTCAACCCGCTGGATGAGCCAGGCACGCTCTCCTGCACTTCATCGAGTTCAGGGGGGTTGATTCGGTCTTCCTAAGAAAGAATCAGTACCTCGGCACATCCGAGCTCCTGGTATTGGGCGACGTACATCTTGAAAGAGGTCAAGCAAGTTTGTATTGTCAACGTAGTGAGCCCGGTTACCGGCTTGCAGCAGAGCTTCCCATGGTCTGGTGCTGACATCATTTAAATAGATCGGCTTGGTGGGAGGCACAGGTACAGCACGAGCCTCTTGTATCTGAGATTCTTGTACCTGAGCCTCTGGTTTTGGAGCCGGGGCATGCTCACCACTATCCCTGCCCAGTGCTTCCATCAGTAGATTCTCGAGTCGTTCCAGGCGGTCTGAAATATCCTGCAATGAAGGTGCTTTGTTCGAAGCAGCACGTGCTGTTGTCGGATACACGCACTGAAGTCCGGCACGAGCGCAGTGAGTACATGGAAGTATCCTGTTGCACCGCACTTTGCGCTGGTAACAGTTGACACAGGACCGGTGTTGTCGGCGATGCTCCGCCGAAGCCTGGGACTGGGGAGACTCGTGGGGAGAACCTCCGTCGGCTGCGCCATCCTTCAGCTGATCCATGATCGGTACTGACAAGGTTTCTTTCCAATCACTTGGAGGTCTCGAAGTTTCCGTGACCACCACAATCTGATCCCAGAGGCATGCCGGCTTCGGCCCTCTCGGCCCCGAGGGTCCGGGCGGCGGCGTTCATTGGCCACGGAGCCTTGGCCAATGAAATCATCGCCGGAGATAAGTGGGGTCCTTCCGGCGATGGACTTGGTATCGACTCGGTCGCCCGGGGCCGAGATGACCGGTGTAAGTGTTTGCGTGAGAAGATACATTAAGAGAGCTCTGCCCACGCCAGAGTGACTGATTTATGCAGGTGAGGAATCACAACCCGGTCTTTGCACTGGTTTCCCTCGTCTCCGAACGGCTCTTTAAAACGCAACTGAACCTCCTCCGACTGATCTAAATAACCCCGATACAATGTCTGAATCAACCCTTCCCGGTGACAGTCGCTCGACATTGTCTTCGACCGAACTTGAAGAGATGTCTTGTCCAATGGATCGCTGTGGCCCAGATATTCAACACCAGGAAGACCCGGAGGCCCTCCCTGAGGGAGGGTACGGCTGGGTGTGCGTTGCTGCAACTTTCCTGATCAATGCCCATACTTGGGGTATCAACAGTGTATGAGAGTCCTCCCCTCAGCCTCGATATGGTCTCTAACAGACAGTGGATAGGCATACGGTGTCATCCTCGCTTTTTATCTCTCCGACCATACCTTCCCCGGCACCACGGCGCTTGATTACGCCTTTGTCGGCGGCCTCAGTATCGCATGCGCCATGCTTGTTTCTCCCCTAGCGACCGCGCTGGTTCATCACTGCGGTATACGCGTCACCATTATTATTGGGGCGGTCTTTGAAGCGGTCTCGCTGATAACAACGTCCTTTGTCGGCAGAAACTGGCAACTATTCCTCTCCCAGGGCATCTGCTTCGGCATTGGCATGGGTCTCTGCTTCATAGGCTCGGTAGGGGTGACCTCTCACTGGTTCGAAAAACGCCGGAGCCTTGTGAACGGGATCGCAGCCGCTGGCTCTGGGATCGGTGGTCTTACATACTCGTTGGCGACGGGGGCCATGATCCCTCGGCTGGACTTTCCATGGACCATGCGAATCCTCGGGATCATATGCTTCGCTGTAAACCTGTCGTGTGGAAGTCTGCTTCGCCTCCCACCCAAGGCGGCACCGATATCCAAGGGCGCTGCGATGCGGTTCTCTGTGCTCCGGAATGTGCAGTACAACATCTTGCTGGCATGGGCCTTCTTGAGCAGCATGGCGTATGTGGTGCTGCTATTCAGTCTTTCGAGCTACGCCGTGGCCATAGGCTTGACACAGCATCAAGGCAGTATCGCGAGTGCGCTCCTGAACCTCGGCCAAGCCTTTGGCCGACCCGGCGTCGGGGTTCTGAGCGACAAACTCGGGAGGTTCAACGCTGCCTTGGCCGCCACCTTCCTTTCAGGCTTATTCTGCTTTGTTTTCTGGCCCTTTGCAAAGTCCATGGTGGCGATTTGTTTCTTCGCATTGGTCATTGGGTTGGTAGCAGGGACACTGTGGGCAACAGCAGCTCCGTTGGCAGCGGAGGTTGTTGGCCTTGGTAACATGTCGAGTGCCCTTGGGGTCCTATGGTTGGTGTTGGGGCCTCCTACCGCTGTGGCAGAGGCCATTGCCGTACAGCTAAGGGACGATGAAGCGGACGAGTACCCGTATCTCCGTGTACAGATGTTTGCCGGCGCCATGTATGCTTCTGCTGCTTTGTGCCTGGCGTTGTTGAAGTATATGCGCCTTTCTCCCAAGAAGTAGGGGCAGATCAAAAGGGGCAACTCTGAATGGGGGAATTTCTGGATGGATGGGGATAGGTGGATGAAAATATATAGACAGGGTTGCATAGACAAGGGCACGTAAAAGGGATAGATCTCGAAAGGTGTTAAATAATAAAATAGTGGTTATATTCAAGAAGTTTTTGGGTCTGTCTTCTTAAACACGGGGTTCCCGTCATCGTCAAATTCGGCCCACTGAAAGAAGCCGCAGCTGTCCTTGCCCGGCACGTTGCCAGCATAGCACATCCAAAAGTACTTGCCAAAGTTCTCCTTCTTCTTGGTCACCACCCTGAGCACGCAGGGGACACCGCATGGACACTTGGGCGTGTGCCGAGGGTGCATGTTGGCGCGGTAGTCCCTGTAGGTGATGTTGATGCGGCTTACCCCTGCGATGGGATGGGGATCTATCGACAGCGCCGGCGAGATGCAGTGCTTCCACTCCTCCTGCATCTCGGCATGCATCACCAGAAGCGAGTTGTGGGGGAGGTGGATGGATATCTGGCCCTCGGCATCTGCATCCTCGACGGGCTTCTTATCGCTGTCCTTTGGTATTATCCGGCGGACTCGAAACTCCCGGGCGACGCCGAGGGAGATGGACCCGATGACTGCTCGGGGGCCGAGATATGTCAGATGATCGCTGTGCCAGCCAACACTCTCCTGCGGACCGCGGTAGGAGTTGACGATGGCCGAGTTGGGAACCCAGGCCTTTGGCGGTTGATACTTGAGCTTCTTACTCCCTGGGTAACGTGTCTTGATCCGCTTCTGGATCTCGGCGTTGACAGCTTCTTGAACCTTGTGCTTCACCTTGAGGAGCTGCGGTGTAATCCGCCGTACATCCTGGATATCCGACAGTCAGACACGAGGTTGAGAGCGATGAGTAAAAGAGGAGTTACCGTGAGTCTAGCCCCGTTGTAGTAGTAGTCAGTCTTTTGCCTCCGGATCTCGTCGTAACTCTCAACGTAGAAACTCGACGTGTGCGGGCTGGAGACGACATTCTCAAACAACTGGAAGGTGACCTTTTCGAAAGACTTTGCCTCCTCCAACAGCTCCTTCAGGAGGTCGTTGGCGTCCTCGGGCGGGAGGAAGTTGTGGATGATGGTGCACGGCGTGTGCTCTGCGACATCCTCGGGATCATAGAGGTGCAGCGTGCTGCCCCTTTTCGACTTGAGCTTCTTCTTCACAGGCGACGTGGCCAGTGAGCTTGAGCTGCTGGGCGACGCATACTGCTTCAGGGACTGCTGGTACCCAATGACCCGACTGCCCTTCTTCGCTGCCTGGGGCCGAACCTTGAGCGAAGCAGACGCCTCAGAGACAGATCCATCGTGGGCCAGCAAAATATCCAGCAAGTCTTCCTGCTCGAATGATGGATGTAGAGATGACAGGAGTGCCAACTTGACCTCTGTTGGCTCCTCTGGCTCGGTCTTGTCCGGTTGAGGCGGGGATGCTTTCCGTTTGGGGCGTGTCAGGAAGGCTTTCATAGTCTCAATGGCGGTATTCAGAATCACCTGCTGCTGTTCATCTCAGCAGTATATGACAGGAACACGCGGCGGCATTCTGCGGGAATCCACGCCCAAAGATGGATTGATCATCCGATCTGGTTGTCAATGTCCAGGCTGGAAGGGCGCGGTGGCGCGAAATGTGTTCAACGCGAGAGCACGTGATACCGACCTCGATTGATGCACCGACCCCGCTCATGACGCATCGCATCGATAGACGCATGCTCACGCACCCCGCGGCTCGGTCATTACCGAGGCACATGTCAATACGACCTCCCTCTAGGTAGTACTTGAGCCTAACTCTCAAGAGAGGTTTCAATGGTGGTCGCCCTGCCGTGAATAAACCTCCCTTGTGTCGATGCGACCCGCCCCAGAAGACCCTCCAACGGCATCATGGCTGCCATGCTAGAGTACCGCACGCAGGGCTACAACCCCTACGCCGTCAAGTACTCGCCGTACTACGACTCGCGCATCGCCGTCGCGACGTCGGCCAACTTTGGCATCGTGGGCAATGGCCGCGTGTTTGCACTCGGGCTGACAGCCCAGGGCATACAGGTTGAGAAGACGTATGTAACATCCAGCGCCGATTGGGTCGCCAATGCCACCACCTCTGGTCACTGACGCTTCGCGCGCCGCAGTTTCGATACCAACGATGCGCTCTACGACCTGGCCTGGTCCGAGATCAACGAGAACCAGCTGATTGTCGCCTGCGGTGATGGATCGCTGAAGCTGTTTGACCTAGGCGTCAACGACTTCCCAGTCATGAACTTTCACGAGCACAAGAGGGAAGCCTTCTCGGTTTGCTGGAGTCCTGTGACCAAGGACACCTTCATCTCAAGCTCCTGGGACGGAACAGTCAAGATTGTAGGCTCAGACTCGTTCCCCTGCCGCGGACAATGCCTCTAATCATACTCAACAGTGGTCGCCAACGCGGAACCAATCTATAAAGACCCTCCCCATCGGAAACTGCACTTACAGCACATCATTCTGCCCCTCCAACCCCGCCCTGATCTCTGCCGTCTCCTCCGACTCGCATCTCCGCATCTTTGACCTCCGAACACCATCCTCTGCCAAGTACCATCTCACGACCACCATACCTGTCCATGCGCCCCCCCTGCAGCCTTCCCCCATGGGCGCCCCGAGCCAACCCTCCGAGATTCTCACCCATGACTGGAACAAGTACAGGGACACCGTCATCGCCACGGGCGGCGTTGACAGGGTTTTGCGAACGTTTGACATCCGAAACCCCGCCGCCGGCCCTCTCTCCGTCATGCAAGGGCACGAGTACGCCGTCCGGAGGCTGTCGTGGAGCCCCCATGCGAGCGACACTCTCATCAGCGCCAGCTACGACATGACGGTCCGGCTCTGGAACGACGGGTCCAACCAACCGCAGAACCCAGCCATGGGACCCTCAATAGGCAACCAGGTGGGCATCATGAATCGGCACACCGAGTTTGTCACTGGAGTTGACTGGTGTCTGTTCGGGATGGGTGGCTGGGTCGCCTCTGTAGGCTGGGATGAGCGGGTGCTGCTGTGGGACGCCAACATGCTCATGGGCCAGCGAATACCGTGATCAAAGAGTAGACCGACATGTATAAACTTGGCGTTCGTTGACTGGGAGTTTGGATCGGGCGTTTGGCTGGCTGGCTGTCTTTGGCGGTGCTGCCATTTGTCGAGAAATGCCCATGGCTACAAAGGCTCATGGTATGTAGGTAGCTATTGGATATCATACATGATGGTGAGGACAAGTCGCAGATATAATCGCAAGGCATCAATCACACACACACACACACACACACACACACACAAAAGCTAAGTCTTGTTGGGATTAGAATCATTTCTTAAGTAGAGTTGTCGTGGACAAAAACCACATATGTGACGCCTTCATCATGTCTAAAAAAAAACAAGCCAAACCCCCCTTTTCCCCTTATCATACATGCACATCCATCCCGTACCAATAACAATGCCCAGTACAAGTACAAATCATCCAACAGTCAGTCCATCGTCGTTTTGGTATTGTTACATTTTCACGTCATAGAGTCACCCATTACCCCTTAAAAAGAAGATCCATAGTTGCTGTGCCCACCACGGCGGCCACGGCCCTGACCCTGACCTCGGCCGTAACCACCACGGGTATCGTCACGGCGGGCACCCCTTGACATGGCGTCGAAAGGATCGCGGCTGGCTCCACGGTCACCACGGTCTCCACGGTCACCTCCGCGGAAGCTTCGGCGATCGCCTCCAAAGTCGTCACGGCGACCTCGGTCCTCAAAATCATCCGACTTGATGTTCATGCCCCGAACACGGGACAAGCCCATCTTGTTGACCCAAACAGCCGAGACATGGGGGGG
Organism: Fusarium protoensiforme; assembly: GCA_011320165.1. Classification (NCBI taxonomy): domain Eukaryota; kingdom Fungi; phylum Ascomycota; class Sordariomycetes; order Hypocreales; family Nectriaceae; genus Fusarium; species Fusarium protoensiforme. The sequence goes on along the minus strand of JAANQP010000451.1, from coordinate 66,383 downwards.
GGTTTCCCAGCCCCAGCCATGTCGAGTCCAGTTGTTGACATCTTCAGCCAGCGTAATCTTGTCAACAGCGACGCCAAACATGGAAGCGTAGGTGTTTGCAAGAAGTCGACGGGGCATGACCTCAAAGATTGATCGGGAATCTTTGTGAGCAGGAGTGGCCTCGCCACCCTCGACATCAGTTTCAGCACTCTCGAGGGAGCTGTTCTGCTTGATAGGAAGGCCAGACAGAAGCTTGCGAGCACCGCCGATGGAAGCGTGAGGGATGATCAACCAGCCCTCACCCTCCTTGTTCTGTCGACCAGTTCGTCCAAGACGGTGGATATAAGACTCGCGGTCTCGGGGAGTGTCCACCTGGATGACGTGAGTGACATCGGGAAAATCCATTCCACGGGCCGTGACATCTGACGAGAACAGAACACCAGACTTGGCACTGCGGAACATGTCGGCGGCCTTCTGTCGCTGGGCCTGGGTGAGCTTCGACTGCATAACGTAGGTGTGCAGAGGATGGGCGCCCCGGGAACGCGAGTTCCGCTGTCGGTGGAAACCCATCTCACCGGCAAGTTCAACGAGGGAGGTGGTGTTGAAGTAGACAATGGCCTTGAAAGGGCGGGCATTGGGCTCCTCAAAGGACTTGGCAGTCTCTCGGTCGATAAGCTCAAAGAGCGAGGGGAAGACATGGGACCAGCCGGAGACGGGGACGATGTGCTGAGGGACCTTGTCATGAGTCAGGGACTCGTTCTCGGGGATGGTCTGGACGAATTCAAAATCGTCGGAGCGGACCATGGTACGGGCCAGGCGAATGACAGAGTCGGGGATGGTGGCGGAAACAAGCATAGTCTGGCGAATCTTTTCGCTGGGGTGGGGGAGGTTGCTCGTGATCTCATTGAGTTCCCTCTCGAAACCAGTATCAAGCATTCGGTCGGCCTCGTCAAGGACCAGAGCCGCCAGGTTAGGCGCCCGAATGTTGCTTCTGGGGTCCTGGAGCAGATCGTTGAGACGGCCAGGGGTGGCAACCAAAAGGTGGCAGCCCTGTCGGCGGGTCTGATGAAGCATCTGACGCTTATCAGTACCGCCGACAGCGCACTGGACAACGAGACCAGTGTTGGCGGTCAACCGGCGCGCCTCGACGGCAATCTGCTCAGCGAGCTCTCGAGTAGGAGACAGGATAATGCCACGGATATCATCAGATCGGGCCTCACGTCTGGCACCCTTGTTGGCGAGTGTCGGATCCTCGTTGATCATTCTTTGCAGCAGAGGCAAGAGGAAGGCAAGTGTCTTTCCGGTACCGGTCTTGGCTTGTGCGACACTTGAAAAGAGTTAGTCTGCGAAATCTCGAGGCAGTGGTTGCGATACTCACATATCAGTACCCTTGAGAGCGGGCACGATAGTCTTGGCTTGGACGGGAGTCATGGTTTCATATTTCATGCCCTGAATGATGGCCCTGAGAAGGCTCTGGTCGACATTCTCAAGCTCGCCGAACTTTGTGGGCTCCTCAGCAGGCGCCGAGGTGGTGGGCTCCGAGACCTGAGCAGTGGCCTCAGCAGAGTACGCCCGGGAGATGAAAGCGATCTTGTTCAAGGTGGCGATTGAGGACTGGGCGGTCAAAGCCTGACGACGGGCGACGGGCAATGCGGCTCGAGTCTGAGAGATGAGGGCGGCGGCGGCGGCTGTCCTGGCCTGGTTGGCGCAGCGCCGAAGGCTCGTTCGGAACATTGTGACTGAGTGTGTGCGACAGGGACAGAAACAACAACGAATGCCACAGATGATTGCAAAGAAACAAGGGCGGATGGATTGAAGACGGCGGAGGGGAGAAGAGAGTATGGGAGGGGAAAAATTAATGTATGGGAGGTTTGGAGGCGATAATCGCGTCGCTGGGAAGGAAGGGAATTTTTCTCACAATCTCTTATCGGCTAAGTGGGTTCACTTCACTTTCTTTGGACGGCAAGTCCGGTCCGTCACGTGGGGCCGAAAGATTTAAGACCCTCCCGATCGTTTCCCGTCTGTTTCGGTAGGTACCTCAGGCAGACGTCTCCTCCAGTGAAACATCTCACATGCCATTGGCTGACTCGAGTAAAGGCATCATGCATGTTAATCAATTCATCCATGTCATGTCGCTCGCTGCATCGAAGTGCAGTGCTTGTCGACGACCAAAGGCGACTTCTATGTTCCCTGTTTCCAACGTCTATGTCTAAAGTTACCATATTGTTTGCTCCTCTTGTTCTCGTCAGACAGTCTTTCTTCTAGGCAACCTGGATTGACCTAGATCCCACGATTGACAGACCCTCGCCAAGGCCATCAGAGATGCCCTGTGTCACCCCATCTACGGTCCACACGAACGCCTCCAAAAGAGCTTGTCCAACCTTGCCGTCATTCATCTGGCCTATCGTCTCGGTCAAAGAGGCGCTCTGCTTCCCGATCGAGTTGACAAAGTCGATCCCGTGACCAACAACCACCTCGGATACCTTGTATTTCCGCTCCAGCCTTGCAGCAGCCCGTATGAGATATAACAGATACGGCATCAGGAAGCTGAGGAAGAAGATCAGGCTGACCACAGTCATCTGGACTCCGCGGTGAAGAATCGAACGCTTTCGACTAGGGCCGGCCCGGCTGGAGCTGGTTTGTAGTCGGGCTCGGTTTATACTCGGTGGGTTGACGTCTTGTGGCAGAGCGCTTTGGACCCGTTTCAGTTCACAGTCATCGAGGTCCTGTGGGAGAGCTTTAAGGAGATATGTCACCCCGTCCACAAAGGCCTTGCGCTCAAAGGTGATGTCCTCCTCCGTCACGGCGGGCCTGCCCCCATCTATCGAGATGTTGACGAGATTCGTCCCTGTGCAGACGGGTCAGCTTGCGATATCATTTCTTTTAGACGACGAGAGCAAGTGTACCCTGCCGTGCGAACTTCCAGTGAATGCCAGACGCGGCTCTAACAACCTGCTCATCGTCTCTGGTTTCCGAATAGAGAACCCGACTCATCCGCTGCGGGTGCGCAGCCTCAGCTTCCGTGTACTGAGGCGCATCCCTCTGCTCCAGAATGCCCGTCTCAAGCGGCTCAGCATTGAGAGTCGCGGCATCACCTTCTGAGAGGGGCCGAGGCTTTGACTGCGCAGTGGGGACTATGACGCCTGGGCGGAGCGTGTGAAGACTGATGCTGCGACGAAGGAAGCGGATCGGGCCCGATTGAAGCGACACGGGAAGCATGGCGACCACATTGGAGATCCTGCTCTCGGTGATCTGGGCAACCTTGACCTCCTCGAACGCCGGCGCAAATGATCTGATGTGGGACACCATGGTCGTCGGGTGTAGAGCAAGAGGGCTGGCTTGGCTTGGTGCTTCGCTTCAGTCGACGTGAGTGAAAGGATGCCGAGAATAAAACCAGACAAATCTACAGCCTGGGTGTCCACGTCATGGCGTAGGAAGATAGAAGAGAAGTAGGTGAGTAGGTTGAAGCCCCTGGTGAGCAAACTCTTGTGACCAGGGTCGAGTTCGGGTCAGGGTCAGGGTCAGCAGGTGAGCGAAAGGAGAGAAACTTGGGCATGAAAAGGTAGAAAGACGCCTTTCATGAAACAAGCGATAAAAAAAAAGAGGCACGAGGCGAGCAGGCACAAGCATTGCATTAACTGCAGTGAAGCGCAGTGGCCAACTCAATCGAACTTATCATTCATGGATCCATGTCGAATCCGTCCCGTCCCGAGTTTAAGTCTGACATGTGAAAGCGAGAGCCCAGAAAAAAACTGTTGAGCCAACGAGGCCGAAAGCCGGGCTCATGGGCTGGAGACTGGACCCATGATAAGGTTAGTGTTCCAATGAGGCTGTTTAGAGTGGGGAAAATGCGACAACCTCTAGCAACTCTCTTCACCAGAACAGAACCATTCGTCCTTCATGTGTTGGGTACAGTACAGATAGTGTGTGTGTGTGTGTAATCTCTATTGCATACTGCATCATCAGCGTTGCAGTAGCGTCATCCAGTTGTTCAACAGTACAGTATATCCGCTCATCGGATGTCCAAGTACAGTACATAGGGAGACGTGACAAAATCCAATAACACCAATTGCCCTGCCCGTTCCGCTTTCGCCATTCGCCAAACAAACACAAAAAACACAAGTTACTTTCCTCTTCCATCCATCCACGGCAAATGCAATGCACAATTTGTCGCCTGTAACATCCATCGCAATGCAAAAACCACTCCTTCACTCCCCGTCCGGTTCCCTTTTGTCCGGTGGCCTCTGTTGCCACTCCTCTTATTCCCCTTCAAAACTTCATAAGTGTGTTCATGTCCACTTTGATAGACCGTTACATCATGTCTCTGCTCAGCTCGTACGACCATCCACCTTCTCGTCTCAGCTTGTCTCTAGCTGCCAGATCCTTTCGGATATCGTCCTCGGTAAGGCGGTCAGTGCCGCTCCAGTTGGCGCTAGAAGTGCGAGCACGGAACTTGTGGAATCTCTCCTTGCTCTGGTTGAACACTTCCTCCATGTTCAGAGGTGCCGTCGAACCAAAGATTTGCGACGGATCCATCACCTCCTGTCGCATCAGAGCTCGACGGAGGTCAGGAGAGTCAGCCCAGGCTGCAACTGTGAGGGCATGCCCATCATCGTCATCCTCGTCCTCATCATCAGTCTGGATTTCAGGAAGTTCAATAGCCTCGCCGTTCTGGAACCGCGGCGATGACCGTTGCGCAGACTTGGCCACCGACTTGACTCCATTGACACCACCGAGACGGGCCGGCGTCTTGTACGAAGGTCCTGCAGGGTTGGGGTTGGGGGCAAACGGAATGGCCCCCTTGTGAATTTGGGCCATGTCCAAGGGGTTGCCTCCCTTGCCTTGGCCTGTGTGCTGCGCGACACCAGTCTTGAACAGGGTTTGAACAGTATTCTGAGAGACATAGCCACTCATCATGTTCTTTGTCTGCATGTCCTGATTATAGTCAGCCTTGATTCTAGTGTAGAGACGACTGTCGCCATGTCTTACCTTCTTAAGGGTGCTTGATGGGCGAACAGGTGGTCCCTTGATGTTGGGGGGCTGATCAAAGTCCAGCTCATCAGCAAACTCATCGCTCGTTCGGCGGCGCTTCGCATCCTTGGCCTGATATTGAGGACCGCGAGAGGGAGCATGTCTGGCTGGACCATCCTCATTGGCATCTTGGCCAAGGGGTCTCTTGGGGCCTGACTTGGAAGCAGTCGACAAGACCGCGTTGACAGGACGCCCAATGTCCTCCTGAGACCTGTGAATGCCCGAGTTCATGCGGGATGGGGGTCGAGGAGGGCCATCCCCTCGCTGGACTGAGCTGGATTTGTCCAGTCCAAGACTGTAGTCAGGAGGACCATTCGGCTGCGTTCGGACAGCGGGAGGGGGTGCCGGCGTCTTCTTGGCCTTCTCGATAGCCGCCTGACGCTGAGCGTTCTTCTTTGCATCCGCCTGCTCACGCTTACGCTGTTCTTCCGCCTGTCGTTGAAGCTGATCCTGCCTCTTTTTTTCCTCTTTCGCAGCCGCTCGCTTCCTGTCCATCTCGGCCTTCGCATCGCGCCGGCGCTGCGCCTCTCGATCATCCTGCTCCTTCTTCTTTGCCGCCAGATCAAGTGCCCGAGGACGACCAGTTGATCCTACCGAAGCGTTAAGAGCTGGGACAGATGGTTTTGTTTGAAGCGAAGCCTTGCTTGCTTTGCTCGCCAGTTGCTGTTTAGGCTGAGAACTTGTCGAAGCACCATGATCTTGGAAACTTGCAGACATGGAGCTACTAGCAGGATGGAACTGAGAATGCTGCGAGCCAGTATTGACCCGGATAACAGTGGGAGCCTGCTTCGTCTTGGCAAGGGTTTCCTTCCCTGGCTTCATAGGTCTCCTGAGTTCCTTGTTACGAAGAGATTGACCAGGTCCGACTGATCGCGAGGCTGAGGGAGGGGGTGCCATGGCGGGGGCGTCGACCATATCCAGATCATGATCAGTGGCCTTTGCTTCCGTCTCATACGGCTTGGCCTTGCGGGGGCTGGAACGGGTGGCCTTGGGCGTAGTCTTGATGGCAGGAGGTTCGTTCTCCTTCTTGGAGGCGAGTTGCTTTTCCATGATGGCAATCTTCTCCTGTTCCTTGCTAAAGACACGGACCTTCTCGCGCTCCTTTTCTCGCTCCTTCTCAAGCTTGTCCATTTGGTCAGCTTGGAACTTGGCTTCCTTCTCTCGGCGCTTGTCCTCCTTCTCACGTTCCGTGGAAGCCCGAGTGCGCTTAGCAACAGGTCGAGATGGGCTGGCTTGTCGTTCAGCAATAGGGCTACCGTTCCTGAGTGAATCCGCGCTGGGTTTGCGGAGGGCTGCCTCCGAAGACAGGTTGGGGTAGAGTCCGAGGCGAGTTGTAGACGGTGAGAGAATCGACGACTTGCCCGCGGCGCTGGCCGCTGCACTGCTAATCAGGAGCCCCTTGGACATGGTTAGAACAGACGATAGCTTGTTCTTGACCTGCTTCAAGGGGCTGTCACGAAAGCGCCGTGAGGGCGATTTAGTGGGAGTCTGAGAAACATTAGACTCGGCAACAGTCGCCATCATGGCAGAAGGGTTCGAGACTGAGACCGTCTTCTTAAGAGGACTACCATCTTGCTGCTCAAAAGAGCTTACAAGTGGAACAGCAGGCACAGACACGGATTTTCCATGTCCGAGGACGCTGGGTCGCTGAAAGTTTGCTGCGGCTCGAGTAGGGGATTGTGTCTTTGCTCGTTCCTCCATGTCCAAGTCTCCCAGAGACCCAACAGTCTCCTTTCCATGGATTCCCTCCATCACATCGGCAGAATGGCTCTTTGAAAGCGCGGGCCTTGAAACAGACGCTGTTTCACTAGCTGTCTCAGCGGCTGGAGGGTCAATCCAGTCATCATCATCCTCAGGGAAAGCACCAGGAGTGGTTGCAGTTTCAAGCTTCTTAGGAGATGGCGATTTCGGCTCTAGGGCAGCCTGGGATGCAGAGGCGGGTTGAGAGTTTGTCAGGCTGTGGATCGATTTCGATGGTCGGCTACCGTTTGGCTGAGACTTTCCAAGCACGTTGATCCGATCCTGGAGCATCTGGGTATATGTCTTGTTGTGGTGAACGGCAAGGTCTTCGGCATTGTCTCGTTGTTGGGCGGGCACTGAAGGAAGATCGTCCACATCCATCTCATCATGATCCTCTTCGTCAGAGGCATCTTGTCTTGCGTAGTTTCCTAGACTCTTTCCTCCCGTATGCCTGCCGAGGTAACTGGTCCTCTTAAAGTCGAGATGGCTGGTCCGAGAGGCTCTAGGGCCGCCACTCTTTCCTGCTGCCAGAGGCTCTCGAGCTGGAAGAGATGGGAAGTTGAGGCTGCTTTTGCGGAAGCCTGGACGGATGGGGCTGGAACCGTCGGATTGGGATCGGGCGTCGTCAGGAGATGCCTCTTCGGGCTCCTGGGGCGCGGTTGTCACTTGTTGCGTCTTGGCTGGCGATGTAGCCACGGGTTCATCCTGAACAATAGAACGTAGGGGGCTCGACTCGGCGGGAACGGTCACAGGTTCGTCGATTGTTGTAGGGTCAATCAGGGAGGCTTCCTCCTGAGCGAGAGGATCAGCCCCTGTAGAGTTGATGTCCTGGCTTCCATAATAGCCAGAATCCTGCGTCATAGGCTGTGACTTGGCTGTCGGAGCGGGCTCTTTCTCCTCCTGGATGGGTTCCTCGATATGGTTGTCTGAGGAAATGTGCTCGACGTGATTCACGGTCTGGTCCTCCTGGGCGATTCGGAACGTCTTTTCTGGGGATGGCAATGTCGGCTTCGGTGGTGAAGGCGCGTGACGCCGAGGCGAGGGAGAAGGAGGAGGAATCGAAGATTCCTTTTGGAGCTGAGGCGAGTGAGCTCTGAGGTGATGGGCCAAACGGTTGGCTGAACTGCTAGGTGTGCCACCGAAAACATCCGACAAGGGCTGTCCTTCATCAGCAATTATCATCAAGCCAGGCTCGGCGTAGGCACTTACGATTCTTGGATCTGCGGGATTCAACTTGCGCACGGTTCGGGGCGTCTTGCCGCGTAGTTTACCAGGTGTCTTGAAGGTCTCTGCGATATTGCTAGAGAGCATCCATGTTAGTAGGCGCTCCCAGAAGAAGAGGGGAAACGCGTACGTTTCGTTCTCGCTGAAGATACCAGCCATGTGCTCGTTGAGCCATGAGAACTCATTGTGAGCAGCGTATGTGAACTCGTCGGCCTCGACATCGACAATCTGGAGGGCAGAAGCGCGCTCGTCGGCGACCCACGCCGCAGAACCAGTTGGGATGCGCGGTCCTCGCATAGCCGCCATTGTGTCGGTTGTGAGAAGGCGCGCGCTGTAAGAAGAAGGGGTCAAATTCGACTAGGGTCGTGTATGGCGGATTACAAGTTCATCGGGCTGGCGAGTCGAGAAACAATTAAAATGGTGAAGTTGTAAAGAGCTTGGTTAATCACAGAGAGAGCTTGGAGTTGAATGGTGGCTCTGTTTGTTTTGGGTCGGAGCAGGGCGGGCGCTAATAACAACAACTTAAAGTGGGACAGGCCCTCGAATCCAAATGGAAAGCGCGTTTCCGTCCAGGGGGTACGTACCGATCTGAGATCTGCACGTGATATGGCGCTTATCGTTACCCCCCATTATTGTTTACTTTGGCTTGCTATCGCGTCCCCTCAGGTGCGGAGCGACGAAACCAAGCAACAGCAAGTCAAAGCAGCCGTAAATCTTCGGCCTCAACCAAGATGAGGGTTATTGAAGTGATTATCGATGTAAGCTGTCATTTGAAACCAGTCTTGCAATTCTCTGCAATTATTAACCTTTTGCACAGGGCTTCAAGTCGTACGCAGTGCGTACGGTCATTTCGGGATGGTAAATAATGCAACCAAAACAACTCGATGGCCACAGCTAACGCTCCTAGGGATGAGAGCTTCAACTCAATCACTGGCCTTAACGGCAGTGGAAAATCGAATATTCTCGATGCCATCTGCTTTGTTCTCGGTATCACCAACATGTCTACGGTTCGAGCGCAAAACCTACAGGCAAGCCAACCCAATACCCCTCGTCCTTCTTGACTAACAAGTCGCAGGACTTGATTTACAAGCGCGGTCAAGCCGGCGTTACCAAAGCCAGCGTCACAATCGTTTTCGACAACCGAGAAACCAAAAAGTCGCCGATTGGATTCGAAGAATATGCGACAATCAGTGTCACTCGCCAGATCGTCCTCGGAGGAACCTCCAAGTACCTCATCAACGGCCACCGAGCGCAGCAGCAGACGGTACAGAATCTTTTCCAATCTGTCCAGCTCAATATCAACAACCCCAACTTCCTCATCATGCAGGGGCGTATCACAAAGGTCCTCAACATGAAGGCTGTGGAAATCCTGGCCATGATCGAGGAAGCTGCGGGGACAAGGATGTTCGAGGATCGTCGAGACAAGGCCTTGAAAACAATGGCGAAGAAGGAGATGAAGTTGGGGGAGCTTCGGGAGCTCTTGAAGGACGAGATCGAGCCCAAGCTCGAGAAACTACGAACCGAAAAGCGAGCCTTCCTCGACTTTCAACAGACACAAAACGACCTCGAGCGGCTGACCAGAGTGGTCGTTGCATACGACTATGTCAGATGCCAAGAGAAGTTGAGACAATCAGCAGCGGATCTTGAGGGAAAGAAGCAAAGGCAGCGTGACTTGGAGGACTCGGCAGCTCGCTTGCGAAGCGAAATCTCCCACCTCGAAGAAGACGTCAAGAAGGTGCGCTCTCAGAGAGACAAGGAACTTCGAAAGGGGGGCAAGGCCCAGGCACTGGAGGAGGCTGCCAAGAAGCATTCAAATGAGCTTGTGCGGCTGGCCACTGTTCTCGACCTGAAGAAGTCCAGTTTGGCAGAGGAGAAGGAGAAGAAGGAGGCAATGGAAAAGACTGTTGCCGAGTTGGAGGCCACCTTGCAAGAAAAGACGTTGGCATTCGAGAACGCCAAAGCCACATACGATGCTGCAAAGAACGACCTTGAGGAGCAGAACAAGGATGCAGAGTCCAAAGAAGAGCTTCTTCAGACCCTGCAAACCGGTGTCGCTTCCAAGGACGGCCAGGAGAATGGTTACCAAGGTCAGCTCCAGGACGCCAAGAACCGTGCCACAGCAGCAGCGACAGAGCAAGAACAAGCCAAGATCAAGATATCGCATCTGGAGAAGCGTATCAAGGAAGAGGAGCCCCGAGCAAAGAAGGCGAAGGAGCAGAATGCTGGTCTTTTGCGAGACCTTGACGGGCTAAAGGTCCAGGCACAAAAGCTCGAGAAGGAGCTCGGCCGTCTGGGTTTCGAGCCAGGTCAGGAAGAGCAAATGTTCAAGCAAGAATCTGAGCTACAGCAAACGGTCCGAGGCCTCAGACAAGAGTCGGATAAGCTGAAGCGACAGGTTGCCAACACCGAGTTCAACTACGCGGATCCTGTGCCCAACTTTGACCGATCAAAGGTCAAGGGATTGGTGGCACAGCTCTTCACGCTGGATAAGCAGCATACACAAGCTGGTACTGCTTTAGAGATATGTGCTGGAGGTCGCCTCTACAACGTGGTCGTCGATACCGAGGTGACGGGTACGCAACTACTACAGAGAGGAAAGCTGCGGAAGCGAGTGACCATCATCCCGCTCAACAAGATTGCCGCCTTCAAGGCGTCGGCCCAAACCATCGCCACAGCTCAAAACATCGCTCCAGGCAAGGTCGACCTGGCTCTGTCTCTGGTCGGATACGACAACGAGGTCTCTGCGGCGATGGAATACGTCTTCGGCAATACCTTGATCTGTGCCGATGCAGACACGGCCAAGAGAGTCACATTTGATCCCAACGTACGCATGAGGAGTATCACTCTCGAGGGTGATGCTTACGACCCCTCTGGTACCTTGTCTGGTGGAAGTTCGCCCAACTCAAGTGGCGTTCTGGTTCTTCTTCAGAAGCTCAACAGTCTAACCCGCCAGCTGAGCGAAGCTGAACACTCGTTGAAGGAGCTCCAGCGCAGAATTTCGAGCGAGAAGGCCAAGCTAGACCAAGCTCGCAGGATCAAGCAAGACTTGGACCTGAAGGCTCACGAGATCAAGCTTGCTGAGGAGCAGATCGGCGGCAACTCTTCCTCGTCCATCATCCAGGAGGTCGAGAACATGAAGTCAACGATCTCAGAGCTAAAGGAGAGCATCACCGAGGCCAAGACCCGGCAAGCGAAGGCCAGTGCCGATATCAAGACCATCGAAAAGGATATGAAGGACTTTGACAACAACAAGGATGCCAAGCTCGTTGAGCTCCAAAAGGCTCTTGACAAGCTACGAGCCGGTCTCGGCAAGAATGCTGCTGCAGTCAAGACCCTCCAGAAGGAGCTTCAAAACGCTCAGCTTGATGCCGAGCAAGCGGGCTTCGATCTGTCGACTGCTCGAGAGCAGCTGCAAGAAGTCGAGGTCGGTATCAACGCGCAACAAAAGGACATTGAGGATCTTGTCAAGCAAAAGGCTCAGGTTACCGAGACACACGACACGGTTCAGGCTGAGCTTGATGATGAGCGTGCTAAGCTACATCTCTTTGACGATGAGCTGCGAGCGCTGGAGGATGCCACCCGGTCCAAGAACGCACGCATCGCCGAGGAGGGCCTCGAGATGCAAAAACTCGGCCACCAGGTGGAGAAGTTTCACAAGGAGCAGCAGGGAGCGGCTGAGAACGTCGCCCATCTCGAAGAGGAATACGAATGGATCCATGATGAGAAGGACAAGTTCGGCCGCAGTGGAACCCCTTATGACTTCCGGAACCAGAACATCGGGGAGTGCAAGTCGACGCTGCGCAACCTGACAGAGCGGTTCCAGGGCATGAAGAAGAAGATCAACCCCAAGGTCATGAACATGATCGACAGCGTGGAGAAGAAGGAGGTGTCGCTCAAGCACATGATCAAGACGGTCATCAGGGACAAGCGTAAGATCGAGGAGACGATTGTCAGCCTGGACGACTACAAGAAGAAGGCCCTTCAGGAGACGTGGGAGAAGGTCAACGGAGACTTTGGCAACATCTTCTCGGAGCTGCTTCCTGGCGGCAGCTTTGCCAAGCTCGATCCGCCTGAGGGCAAGACCATCAGCGATGGCTTGGAGGTCAAGGTCTGCCTCGGAAAGGTGTGGAAGCAAAGTTTGACCGAGTTGAGTGGTGGTCAAAGGTGAGGATTTCCATGAACCCCTTGTTGACAGTGTATTTGCTAACCAACCGCCTATAGGTCTCTCGTCGCTCTCTCCCTCATCATGGCTCTGCTCCAGTTCAAGCCTGCGCCCATGTACATTCTCGACGAGGTTGACGCAGCGCTGGATCTCTCGCACACGCAGAACATTGGCCGTCTAATCAAGACGCGGTTCAAGGGCTCACAGTTCATCGTCGTCAGTCTCAAGGATGGCATGTTCCAGAACGCGAACCGCATCTTCCGGACGCGCTTCAGCGAGGGCACCAGCATGGTGCAGGCTCTCACGCCGGCAGATATGAAGTAATGACGCTGACAGACACCTCTCTGGATGCCATGAAATGAGTGTATGAGAAAGATTAGATGGGAGGTTTCACACGAGATGAGGCGTCGGGCTGGCTGGGCGCTGGAGAACAGTCTTGGGTGGTTTAGAGATACCTTGTGTTGTGATAGCGCTCTATGTAATGAGGCAGGACCTATGAAATCTATCTTATTGTTTTGCACCCATTCCATTCCATCCAGTCTACTGTTACACGGCTTGCAAAGCCTCTTCGTTGCGGGCTCCCGAGCATGGCTTGCTTGTAGGGAACTAACTATTGGCAGATGTACACGTGGTGGCCACGCTGGACGACGTCGATGTCCATGCCCACCTCGATGAATGACTCGAACTGCTCAGGCTGCGCAGCGCCGGGAAACATGGGACACATTTGCATCCCCATGCATCCCATCTTGGGAGCTCCCTCGTCGACGTCACGAAACTTCCTCAGAGCCCGATCCGGCTCAGCCTTGTGCCGGATGCCCGTATCGGGGTCGACGTTGGGCAGTTTGCATCTAGACTCTTTGTTAGACTGAGTTGTCGAGTGAAAGGGGGGAGGGGGGTGGTGCTGCACTTACCGGACAGTTCGACAGGCCACGTCAAAGTGGCACTCTTGGCCGGTGGTGGCGTGCCTGAGGTGAATAACCTTCCAGTTGTCTTCGTCATACTCTTCGTTTCCGGCGACTGACACGTGTTAGTGGCCATTTTTGGCGGGAAGCGCGGGTGCTGTAGCGTTGTTGAGACATACTGATAATGTTTGCCCGGAAGCGTCGGGCATCAAGCTGCTCCATGGCCTCGTCTTTGACAACGTTCTTGTCTAGCGCTTGCATGCTGCTCAGGCTGAGCATATGGAGGGGGTACTAGACTTGTCAGATATCATGAATCCCCCTTGCGCCACAGCGTCAGTCGAGCACTTACCGCATCGTGAAAGTCGACAACGGGTTGATAGCCCAGGGCTTCCTTGGGCTGAGCACACCGGAACACCTCCCTCTGACGCGAGGGGTCCATTCTGAAGATGCCCAGCTGGTGCTTTGCTCCCAGGTAACGAGCCAGCTCGGCAGGAAGCTCCTTGTCCATGTTGAGAGCCGTGGTGACCTCGTTCCAGATCTTGACGTCGGCGAAGGAGTAGCCCCGGGCCTTGATCTCTTCCACGTCCGGGAACGAGATGGGCAGCATAAATTCCTTCTCGGGCACCGCCTGGAACCCGTGGCTGATCTTGGCCGAAGCCAGCTGCACCAACCCGCGCAGCCCTCCGTTCATCCAAGGAAACCTCACCACCAGATAGGCACCGTCTACCTTTCCCAGCTGGCGGCTCGCCTTGTTCGGGTCGGGAACCCAGAGGTCGACTTTGACGTTGGCGAGCAGGGGTAGCTGTCGAAGAGTCACAAACTCCCAGAAAGGGCTGCTCTCTTTGCCAGCCCGAGGAGGCTTCAGGTAAGCAAACGTATAGAGTCTATCATGCTCCAGCCCCGTGGGAAGTACCCTGCTCCTCTCAAGCTCAATTCCGCGGCACGACTTGACGGGGTAGATGTACAAGCCCTGAACCCGCGACGGACGCCCCTCCCGGGCCCGGTGTTCCTCGGAGAACTGGCGACGGAGGTTACTGCCACCCGGAGCCACGCCGACCCGGGAGTGGGTCTGGCCGAGGACATCACTGCGGTCCACGGGGACGGGCGGGAAGAGGATGAAGATGGGGATGAGGAAGGCGACGAGGGTGACGGCAAGCAGGACGAGCGAGACTGCGTCGACGCTAGACAGCAGCCCCTTTGTCGCCTCCACGCTGGTGCCAAAGCCCGGCAGCGCCGTCGTCATGTCGCCCAGGCGCCGCACGAGGGTTGAACTGCCGGTTGCAGCATCCAGAGGGCCCTGTAGGCCGGGGACAAAGGAACCCGAGTCGGCTGCTGCGGACATGGTTCGCTCTCACGATGGCGGGTTCTGGTTCCGTGCTATCTCAGACCTGCATGCACGATCCACGATCAAGAAGCGCCCTTGCAGATGGGTGTGTTTTGTTGCTGCTGGTGATGTTATTCTGTTCTTGCTGCTGCCGTTGCCGAGGTCTCGAGATGCCGACTTCTCCAGGAATGTAATGTCTTGTCTCTCGTTCATCAACATCATGATGGGTCCATGTTGAGTTCGTCGTGTCGCTAACTCCTTGGCCGCGGGCCCCGATGGCTCGGACCCGGCCAACGGTATCTGTGGCGCATCTGGTTTTAGATGTGGCTAGGGTCAGTTAGAGCATGAGGACCAACAAGAACAAGCCCTTGACACGGTGCGTTACAGAGTCATTGCACGTAGTGGCTTTACCATGACTCGATGCTATCGAGCAGTCATCCTCTCTGGGCCCAAAAGTGAGAACCTCCTCGAGTCATCATGATGGAGTCCAAGGCTGTGGCATGACAAGAAAGACATCCGTCCAGGTACCAAGTATCTAACTCCAGGGTGGCACTACCACACTTGACCTGTCTGTCTCATGGGATGAATGCAAGTTATCAGCCCTTTCGGCTAGGGCCGCAGCATGCAGCTTTAATGGACAAGCAAGTCGTCCATGACCCTTTGCCAAACCCGGTACTTGCTGCCATCGTGGTTGTTCCATCCAACTGAATCATATGCACGGGGAGAGGGGCCTTGGATCTCCAGACGCTTCACGGCATCTGCTGCGCTGCACCAACCAAAGGCGGGTACTGGAGAGTGTTGGAGGTGTCAAGAACCCTGCCAACCCTGCATTGTGCCCTTTGCAGCCAATGCACGCCAACACCCGCCTTTGTGCCCTCCCACACAAAAGCCTCGCCCTTGATTGGGACATCCAGGCGCCATGCATATATGGCTTCGTAGCTGCCACATCACCCCATGTTGTCCAGTTCGACCTGTCTGTCTCACACACACCCACAGATCATACGTGTCTAAGTCAACTCGACAGGCGGCGCCCTGGGAAAGAGGGGAGTTCCCTTCGCAGAAACAATCCCATAGGCATGAAGCCGTCCAAAGCCCGGGCATCCTGGGACATGGCCCCCGCAGCCAGACTGACTGCTAGCCGTTGACCAAAGCCTCTGTCTTGTCACCATCAACACCAACACCAACACCAACACCAACAACACTCCTCCATGACGACAGCCGTGTCAGTTCAGCTGGACTGGGGTGAGGGCAAGTCCCGACACAAAAGAAAGGAAAGACAAAGTTAAAATCCCACTTTGCCAACCAGCCTCTCGCCTCACGCCGCACAGCAGCGCACCGCACCGCAGTGAGGCGCCGCCCACACGTCCGTCCCTCTCTGCCTGCAGTAGCCTCTGTTCCCGCCGTCTCGTCTTCAGGCGTGGGCGTGAGTGGCCTGGCCCTCATTTGCACATTCGTCGCCCTACCGCCCTCCTGTGGGGAGCTTGATCTGCCCGGCGGCCGGTGCAGGGTATGCAATGTGGCCGGCCATTAATCAACAAACAAATGCAGGACCAAGGTTGCAGAGCTACTCTACTGGCGGAGTCGGGATAATTCCCGTCAACCCGTCAACCTGGTCGTGTTAGCCGGGCAGGGACTCGCCCTTGGTGCCTCTCACAGCCCCGTGCTGCGGCCACTAAGGATTGCTCGCTGCACCGATCGCCCCGAGGCCAGCCGGAGATACTTCTGTATTCATCCAGAGCCTCCATTCCTGGCTCCTGGTCATATCGACAAGCTGACTCGCAGGGCAGCCAAACCAGGCACGAAGGGAGCGCAGGGTGGGCCGAAATACGCGGGTTTGTCCAATTGTCGACCTTTAGTTAGCTGTCAGGCAGGGTCTCGTTGTACGCATCCGGTAAAGTCATTTGCGGGTTGCGACAAGGAAGACCGTGGCAGATGTCTCGTCCAGGCGTCATCGTGCTCCCAGATCGAGCACGAGTTCGTCACTCGTTTCGTTCATGCTGCTAGGCGCAATCTCACATGATGAGCGTTGGGCAAGGGCTGCCCGCCCAAAAATAGGCAAGTCCTAGATCCTCCAGCATTAGTGTTGCCCATTAGCAGACACTGGATTGATGATGGGCGTTGCGTCCAGCAGGGGGTTCACGCAGATCTTCGCCCTGTGCGGAATGTTGGGCTTCTGTCGCAAGCTGGTGAGAGCAGTGAGATTGACAACTAGTCTCGATGATAGATGCGAGGCCAGCATCTCCTCACTTCACCTCCTCCCAGACCAGACCTCTCTCAAAAACGCCAGCCGGAATACCAACACCCGCCTCCGCGCTCCACCCCCCGTGCATCTCGGGCTGAAAGACCTGCCTCTTGGTGATGATTCCGCCCCATCCTGCAAGGCAGATCCCAGCAGTTCGAGATGAACCAGACAAGTGAGGCTCGATCTTCTTTCGCTGGCGTTCATTGCCTGGCGGGCCTCCCGCTATTCAAAATGGCCTATTCGATAGTCCAGTGATGCCCGGCAACCCCAATGGAACAACCACTGGATCCCAACTCTCTTGCGCTGACCGACAGACGACTCCAGGGGTAGAGTACCCGGGGCACTGCAACGGCTGGATGATTCGGCATGATCCGGGACGGGACTACTGTCCATCTCGAATGCAATTGATGGGCGAGGGGCGAAACCCTGCAGAGGATTCCTGACCGAGTATCGATCCCATGCGCATATTGAATGCACAGCAACATTGTCCTGTGGAGCCTCCATGGCAGATATTATGCTGAAGCCTCCAATTTTGCCCAGTTACCCGTACAGCGTCGCAGTTTTCTCAAGTGGCCCCTGTTAAAAGCGCCAACGAGAAGGCTCCTATCCGTAGACCCCAGCAAGATCCCTGTGAGCTCCTTGACAGCCCCAGTCCCCAGAAATGGAGACCGCCAAGGGGACCCGTCAGGTTTCCTTTTTGAGCCACGGACCTGGAAAGAGGGGATTTTGGTGTTATTGACTGGTTTTCTGGCTAGACATTTGGCGCTTATGTCTCCACGTCTTGCGCCGCAGTCGTAGGCGCCGGTCCTGGATGGCGTTTTACTTCCCCTCATCAGACCACTTGCCATGTCTTGGACGATTAGGTTGCGCCTGTGAACGCAGTTCTTGGAGGCGTGGGTGACGTTTCCCCCCTGTCGACGCCGCCCTGACGGTTCGGAATCGTGACAAAACCCCGATTATTGCAACTCGCCCCAGAACGTTCGTTGCCTTGAAGGGACAAGACCCAAGGTAGGTTGGACAAGAAGTGGAGGAGGAGCAAGGATAAGAAAATTCTTGAGTGCCAGTCGACAACGGCCTTGGCCCTCCTCAGCCCTAGTCGCTCTGAACTCCGTACGGACGGAGTACGGAGTATCCTGGACCGCAAATGCAGAGCAGCAACCTCCTTGGCTCGATCCTTCGCTCATGTCCTCTCGCGCCCCTGTGGGCAATGCTTCGAAACCCACCTCCTCCATGCGGCCGTGCAGGTCCTAATCATGAGTACCCGCTTGAAAACTTCTTCCAGCTTGTTGGTGCCCCTGCTGTCAGACTCCGAAGAACTGCATCGGCGCTGGGCCAGTCAAGATCCACGGCCAAGTCCCGGAATTGGAGAATAGATCTCATTATTCTGCTAGTTCTTGGCTAGCAATATGTCGGAGCCGCCGCCGCAACCCGAGAAAGAAATCCAGTCTTCAGCTTGCATAGTACGAGTACGGCGTGAGATGAGCAAATGTCCCTGTTCAGAATGGTTGTCTCCTGTGGGGAGAATTGTTGGCTGCAGAGTTCAATTATTAGGCCGGTCCATGCTGCCCTTGACGTGACTGGTCATCTTGGTACAAGCAGGCTGTCGCTTCATATCAAAAAATATACTGGTCGTGGGCGATAATACATCAAAGCCATCCTGAACTGGGTAGTGTGCGTAGGGGTGGCTTGCCCAACGTTGTTGGACGACATCCTCATCAAGTTTGATGAGTGCTTGTCAAAGATGTTCCTGGGCCAATACTTGACCGAGGCTCTGTGCCATCATTTTGACGTCTTTCTAGAAATCCAGGACCCGGGCCTGGCGGAAAGCTCCCGACCCGTGTAACAAGCAAGGTGGAGGAGACCCATGTTGGTGCTCATCTGTCATGGGGATGCCTGTGCCGCTGCCCAGTGAAGGCCGCGCGCGTCGGCGGCAGGGCTCTTGCTCAAGTCTCCGAACGAGAACGAGAAGCGCCCCGATGATGTCGGGTGCCGGCTCCGACGGTGGAATACGATGCCACGTGAGGTGAGACACCGATATCATCATACAGGAGTGTTGCAGGGTGCAGGCTGCATCTACACAGATGGCCCCTGCGCCGCTGCTCTTGACCCCTATCGCTGTTGAAAGGGTGCTGAGCAATGTCAAAATATGCAGTGTTCGATCAACGAGGCATGGCTGGCCATTGGATGAATAGGCCACTGCTTTCTGGCTTTAGAGACTGGGTTCACGGAGCAGTCGGACTTGCTCCAGCTGAGACTAGACGGGGGAATGCCCTGGTGAATATGCTTGCTTGGTCTTGTTGTGCTGCCTGCTTCGCGTTTGGCCTGTGCTTCAGGTTGATCCAAACCTGCATTTAGTGTTGAGCTAGGCTTGATTCGATCTCAACACGGTCAAAGAAGATCGTGGAAGAGCCATTTGGTGGCTGGAGTGGTTGATGGAGAAATCCTCGCCTCACTTGGACCCCGTCCGGTGAGAGAGGGTGTTGAAGCCGTGGCCTCCCACGTAGTAGTGTTGCAATCATTCGTCCGTGGCTCGCTTCCTGCGGACATTTGTTAATCTCCGGGCTGGCTGAGCAAACGCTCAACGGGAGACAAGAGAGTGAGAAGTAGAGGAAAGTAAAGAGCCACCCTGCAGTACTGGTACACCTGATTCATAGCCATGTTTTGAAGTCCATTGTGGTCATAGCTGGCTCTGTGCCTCAGAAACACTCAACAGTCGATGCAAAGTCAATTTCGAACAGCCACGGCCCACGGTGGTGTTCACAAATGGGTCCGCCACGCGACGACCCACGCGTAGGGAGCGGGACCTGATCCAAGCGTCAAAGACGTCGTCAATACCAGCGAGCCGTTTTGTTTGTTGGTGTGGACGGACGGTTGTGAAGTTGGGATGGATGGTGTGCGGTGCGCAATGCCCGCTGCTTGCTTCTGCATGGCTCAGGGAGTCGGTGTCACCCCAAGGGGTTTCAATTGACCAAGGCCTTCATTGAGTAAGGCCTGCGCTCTCATCCTCCGCCACCCCTGTCGACGGGACCCTATCAGATCGTCATCTTTCCCGTCTGTGAACTGGGAACCATGATCGCATTTTTTGCCAAGCTTGTCATGACAGGTGCCTGGGGGGCACAACAGTACGTAGTAAAACTGCGAAACCCGTGGCATGATTGTTCGATGCCGCAACCGCAGTTGCAGTGGCCATTAGGACGACTGCTATTGGGACTGGCTATGTTGTGAATTCAGCCTCTCATTCAGTATGGGGACAAGAGGTTGGGGAACGTACCCATGATGCCTTGCATCTTTGGTTCAAACCAGTTATTCTAACGACTGCCTGCTTCTTCCCCTCTCTTGTAGGTTGCATCACCGCTGATGACCGGCCGCGTTCATGGATGACCCCTGGCCCGCCGTCCGTTTTCCACAGACTGAGGGCAGAGTGGACGACGCCAAGAGCGCGGGCGCAGATGTGAGATGCCCAAACAGGCACCATGCAACGAACAAGAAGTTGCTCCGTCCCCGGCGGACGCCATGGACGGTGGGTTCTCCACAGCCTTTCAGCTCCATTCTGATCCTCGTCGACAACGTCTGTTGACCCCATGGCGTTAAACCCAGTCGCCCATCGGCCTGGGTTGGGTGGCGGCAAGCCCAATCGAATGCCAGCCCCAGCGAGACTTGCTCGAGTGACCGACTATATGGACCTCATCGGTACTGCAATGTTAATCAGGGCTTGCAATACGTACAGGCTCCTCGATGGCCTGTTGAGGGCTCTGAGAGAGAGCCAAGGGAGGTCCTGACGACGCTGGGACTCACCTCCAAGCCATCCGGTCTCCTTTCCGCTGTATTAAGCTGCTTTAGGGCAGGGCCAGTTCCGCGCCCTGTGCACCCAAGCCCGAGGAGGTGGTTCCCCCTCGTCAAGTTGGAATCTTAACGCCTGCCCAGAGTGTCAGCTGCAGTCACCCGTGGCCACGGCACTCCCAGTCAGGTAAAGACAAAACGGCATTTCTTGGAGAGGGAAACAAGGTCCAGAATACCGGGCCCTAGTATTGTTCAACGGGGCGGAGTTGTTCGGAAATAATCCCAGTCGACTCAATTCCCAAGGGCCTGGGAAATGGATGTGTACGAGACAAGAAAGAAGCTGTCAAGGGCCGGCCGGGGAGGAGGCCAGGAAGGTACAGTAACATCCATGGATGGATGGCAGGTAGAGGTAGTCATTGTGGCTGGGGGGGTGTTCCTTCCCCCTTCACTCCTTCCCCCTCTAGCCCCTCCAACCCAAGCTCAAGTTCAGCCCGCCCCGCGCTCTTGTTTGGTAATAACATCATCCATCCTGTCACCCAATCTTTATTACTCACCCCTGGCACTTTGGATCGATCACTGTTCTTATTGACCGTATTAAACACCTCGTTGTTATTGTTATTGTTTCTGCGTAATTATCCTCACTTACCGTTGCCATTGTTATTGTTATCCTCTTTTGGGTAGTCGTCGTCTTGTGTCAGTCAATCATCCATCGTTGGGCCCTCCCTTGTTGCACACTCCCAGATCTAGACATCACAACAGCTTCATTCGCCTTCGTTCTTAGTCGGTACCGCTTTCCTGGAAGGCTCCCTCGCACACCCCAGAGGCTCCATCACACGCCCTCATCCATACATCCATCCACTCATTGCTCAATCCCGAAAAGCCCCAGGACGGATCCGCCGTTCCGCCCGGGAGCAGCCTGCCCAGCAGCAAACAGGACGGACGTCGTCGTCGACCTCGAAAGGTCATCGCTCTGCTCGATCTTCTGCTCATCGTGCCGTTCCATCTCCCCATTGCTAGTCACGGCAGCGTTGCATCCAAGCCCGGACCATCTATCCGCAAACTAGTGGCCTGCTTTGCTCATCTGCTTGTCCGTGGGCGTGGGATTCTCCTCAAAACCCAACAGTCAAGAGGCACAACTTAAGCTCTTGGCTGGCTCCCGGGACCCACGAGTCCGGGCTGTCCGTTGATCAGCGATTGACGCCCCGTCAGGCCTGCATGCGACAGGTCTTCTCCCGCAGGATACGACATCCTCGAATTCATCCCCATCTCCAGGGGCTCGGCCAACTGCTTGTCCGATACCACCCAGGCAGACCCATCTTGCCGCTGGTCTTTGCAGAGACCCCTCCCCTCCCTGATTCTGGGAACCAGTAACCTCTGCCATACTATCAGAAGTGTCTCCATCGATCAATCTTCCCTCCCTGTCACCGTGACAGCGCCTCTCCGCTCCCCAGCCGCGATACATGTCCCTGCTCATGTCGACTGCCCCTCTTGCAATACAACCATTCCAGGCCTCCCCCCACCAGTGACCAAACAGCGTCCTTGCAAACCACGTTTCACTAGGCCACGGACGTCTTGCCGCTTCCTGGATCTATCCGCAGTGCCAGCAAACTTGATAAAAGTCAACCCTCTTCTGGCCTTCACTTGCAGCCTGTTTGGGACCAGCTCCCCATCTAGGCCTCTCAACCCTTGACGAACTCACCTCTTGCACGCCCTTACCTTACCACTCTCCCGGTTTCAACCCGGGGTTGTCGTGATAGACTAGGGACGATCGTAGCCCTGGTTAGTCACTGTTACCAGCAGGAAACAGAAATTGCCCGCCGGCCCCCAAGTTTGGTTGCCCCCCATCATCCACGTCCGTCTTGTCGAAACTTGCCTCTCCGCTAGGCCTTGGTGGCCAACTCTTGACGCTCATATACTCCGAGCCGCCCTTGGCATATGGGCCAGCTGGAACGGCTGAGCTTCAAGAAAGGTTCTGTCCCCTCACGGTTCTGTCTGGTGCGCTTCAGACCCGGCATAACTCCCGTCGATCAGCAAGCACCGTTCTCGGCAAGCATGCGAATCGCAATTTGTTTCTCTTCCTAACCCAAGACACCTCCCCTCAGCAGCTCTGAAACACTCGAGCTACCCGAGCTGTTTGTCTGCAGCTGTCACAATGGGAGACTACTATCATCATTTTCTTTCTTCCATGTCGGGGGCTGGTATGAATCCGGTTACCTCCCCCGAAGAGATGCTCGACCCCCGACTCCATGGTCCCCCGATTTCCATGGCCTCCGCTCCGATGCCTGGCCCGTATCAGCAGCTCGGGTATTTCACCGGCTTCCCGGACCCAATGATGTTTAACCCGGCCAAGTCCCAGAAAGGCCGCCGGAAGTCTGCAGCTGGAACTCCTGCTGCAGTGGACCATGTTAAGCATCGTAGGACGCGTTCCGGATGCTTTATGTGCCGGAGTCGGAGAGTCAAGGTACGCAGCACTTCGTAACTAACATTGAGACTTGCGCATCTAACTTGCTCAGTGCGACGAAACACGACCAATATGCGAACGTGGGTGTAGCTCCATGCCATGTGTTCGTTGGACGCGATTACTGACAATGCAAAGGTTGCAAAAAGGGGAGTCGAGAATGCGTCTATCCCGATCCTCCCTCCTCAAAGAGCTCAGGGGGATCTGGTAAATCCAGAGATTCTTCCGCCTCCACTCAGCAAACGAGCCCCTCCTCTTCAAATGCAGAGGACGACGAAGATGCAGACCGAGAGAGCAAGCTTGAAACGATCCCTGATGAGGAAGAAACTGAAGACCAGACGTCAAAGTCTTCGGTGCGCTCCATGCCCTCCAAGAGCTCGTCTCCATCGAGTGCGACAGCAACACCAAGCAGTCTCGCAGCTGCATACCCCTCTATCGAATTCCCCGTGAACCTAGGACCGGTCGACTGGTCGCATTTGCCGCCCGAATATCAGCGATGCCTTGCCTTCTTTGTCGAAAACATGACTAGCTTTAACTACTGTATCCCCACCGACTCGGATGACTTCTTCAAGACTATCCTTCCTAGCGTGGCTACTCGTCATGAACCACTACTTAACGCTGTTGTCGGTTTCTCTGCATATCATCTCACACTGGACAATCCCCAAGGAAAACTACAAGATTTCTTGCAGTACTACAACAAGAGCGTGACGCTTTTACTGGCCCTACTCAAGAGGAAGGAGAAACCCAACGTGGCCACCTTGCTGACAATCTTGCAGCTTGCCACGATAGAAGTACGTTTGCGAGCTATTGCTATCCGATCCTGGTCCTCTAACCACTTTATCTAGGAGTACTTTGGCGATTGGGTGAACCTCATGGGACACCAAAAAGCAGCACTCGAGATATTGACTAGCATATTCACTCCCCAGACCGTGATGCAGACCGCGATGGGCCGCATGTGCCTCAGCTGGTACGCTCGATTCGACAACTTCGTTGCCCTCATGGGAGGCTTTCCGACCGACCTGCCCCGAGAATGGTTCCAGGCCATGGTGGATTTCTATCAGTCGGAAAAGGCTGCCCACCCGGCGGAATTGCGTTGGATAATCGAAGAATGGTCTTCTCGGCTCCGTCTGATCTCATACGACATGTCCATCTTGTTCGCCAAAGGCAGTAGGGGTCAGATCTCTCCCGAAGACTTCATCAAAGAGCACGAGGCAATAGATAAACGACTTGTGGAGTGGAAGGAAAAACGCGATCCTGCCCTCCTGGACCAGAGATATCTTATCACGGATTTCCCGCCTCCAGAATCGATCCCCCCGGACGATATTGTCGACCCATTCACCGTCGGTATCCTCTACGACTTTCCGTTGTTCCACGCAACCGTTCTATGCGCGGAGTGGAACAGCATCATGATTATGCACAAATGCCAGTCATCTGGTACGAGGCCGGATATCTTGTTCGCGGATCTGAACAGGCATGCATACAGAACTTGCCAATACTTCGAGACTTTGGAGTTCTGGCCATCGACCCCTAAGGGCGTGTTGGTCCTGATACAAGCCTGCATTGCAATTGCGGCATTGTTCTTGCCCCAGGACGCACGGCATCACATGTGGTTCCGTCGAAAGTTCGCTTTACTGGAGACTATGGGGTAAGGAGACAACCTCTGATGCGTGCTGGCATCGAATAGAGCAAAATGCTGACTAGCTTTCCAGGTACATTCACCCCATCACAATCCGAAGCAAGATGGCCGAGCTCTTCCGAGAGCCGTCGTGTGTGCAATGGTGGTTACCGAACAATGAAGGGTTCAGCCCCGTATTACAGAACATCCGGAACTTCGCTGACGAGCGGAACGCCGCGGCCGTAACAGCTCAGCAGGAGAACCTTCGAGAGGTTAGGCATATTTTCGCCAAGATGTCATTGATGGATGAGGCGAACAAATCATTGCCCATTGGCAAGGGGCCACAGAACAGGGGATAGGGAACGGGCACGAGTCAATGCAAAATTTCCCCATGGACTGGACTAGAAAAGCCTCAATCTGCTGTTCTGTACAGGGATATACAACTCGGCCCTGGGCGCAACTCGCTTGTTTGGCAATCGATGCGATGGGCTGGAGGAGCCCGACTTCTCCGGACTCACGCCTACCTATAGTTGAGGTCGAGGTGGCTGTTGAGGGGTAACCCATCTACCAGAGCGAGTAGATGATCGGGACAAGCGAGGTACAGAAATCGATGGCGACACAAGGGTGATCATTTCGGTCCACGTTAGGCCATATGGCGTTAAGGGGCATCATGCGGAACTGGATAGACACATTTCCCAGGAGGGCGGCCGTTGGCGGGTGATGCAACGGCTGACACCGGAGGGACCTGGTACACGTTGGATAACTGGAACAAGAGGGCGTTCGACGGGGCGGATTTGGATCTGGATCTGGACTTTGGAAAAGAAAAAGGCGGCTGCTTCCCCGAGCCGCAGATACCCAACCTCTGAGAACTCATATTATACAATGTATTATATAGTAACGTAACTTGGCTACAACGCAAGCCTCGACATGATGATCTACATCACTATTCTGGATAACAGGAGTTGTGAATTAAGTAAAGCGCGCTTTGCTGGTCTATCATGTCTCGTCCTCCTTGGTCTCCTTTTCCGACACTGTGGTAGCAGATGTGGAAGTCTCTGGCTGTATCTGTTGGGTCTCACCAGCAGGCTCAGGGGCAACTTGAGAAGCAGAACCTTGCTCCTCAGCTGCTGTCTCCGCTGGCGCGGAAGCGTTTTCCTCTGCCAAAGCCTCCTGGGACGTGCCCTTCTCTTGGTTTTCTTCGGGCACTTCTGGTTGTGGGCTTGGCTCAGCTTGAGTGGTTTGAGGATTAGTGTCCTTTTCAGCATCTTGCTCAGGTAGCTCTACAGCTGGTTCCACGATTGTCATGTCAGCGTCGGCGTCGTCGGCGTCGGCATCATCTTCCTCGTCCTCTTCTTCAGCTTCTTCGGCAGGTTTCTCGTGGGATTCAGACGAAGTTTGTGGCATGGCGGACTGCTCGACAATAACGGGGACTTCAGCTACTTCAGGCTCCTCTTCGACTGGCGAAGGGGCCGTGATGTGCATGTCCCGGAGCTTGCGCGAAACTCCGTCAGCTTCCTCCTCCTCCGCCTCCATAACAGTTGTCACGGCACTGCCTGTTGAAGGACTGCTCCTTATATGGCGCCGGGTGTTTGTCCTCATGGGGTGCATATTGTCGTCTTCGGGACCAGGCCCGCGCTGCTGAGATGGAGGTTTCAGAATGGTGGGTGTGGGCTTCTCAGTCTCGTGTTCCAGCTGAGGAGTCTCCAGGCCCTCTGCCTCAGGCGGTAGCTTGTAGTTCTCGGCAGGCAACAGATCGTACAAATCGCAAACGGTCTTGAAGAAGACATAGAGCCCGGTTTGGGCCTCGACGGACCAAAAGACGCCGCGATGTTGGAACCATGCATGGGCGAATATGCGGTGCAGCCTGCGAAACACGTTGACCAGGTTCTTTATGCCGACGTTCTTGCTATGATTGTCACTGAGGACGACGAAACGGCTAGGAAAGATCTTCTGGTCGGTGACGACGTTGGCTGCCCAGTCGAGGGTATGGCAGCAGTAGTCAATGGCGCAGCAGCTCTTGGGCTGCTCGTGTACGGCGCAGAGGAACTGCCACTCGGAAGCGCGCATCTCGGGGCACGTGTTTGCACTGCATGGCGGGGTGTCGAAGAGGAAGCCGACGATGAGAGAGTTGCACTGGGAGATGAGGAAGCGGCAGAGCTCGTAGAGCCAGATGGTTCGGTCGATGCCGTTTGGAGGTTGCGCAAGCTGCAGTGCCGTCGCGCGGGTGATTGGTTGGGTGTTGGAGGCGGTATGATAGCAGTGGAGGGCGGCTAGGTGTTCTTGAAGCTGGAAAGCAGAGTCGAGCTGGTTGATGTTAGCTGGGAGCTCAATGCAGGTCAAGCCGGGCGCAACAAACCTCATGTAGGGGTATCAAAGGAGGCCCGGCAGCCATGTCTGCTGCCTTTGTGCCTGGGTGTATCCGCCGCCTAGAGCTCGCATCAAGCTGTGTCTGCTCCTGTGGTGTCGTCTGGGGACTGGCTGGTGGACCGCCGGACGGCGACTTGGGACCGATCTGGATCTCAGCCGCGGGCGGCGGGCTTGGTAGCCGAGGCGAGCTCGGTGCTAGTGACATGGCGGTTGAATATGCCGAGCCGCAGCGCAGAGAAAACGTACACGATAACGAACGAGTGTAGGTTTGGGAGAGAAAGCTGGGCGGTTAACAGCACACGACGAGGCTGCGACGTTGGCGGGTGGATGGCTGGCAGGGCTTGGCTGTGGTCCTGGAAAAGGCCCCGGTATGCGCATAGACTGTTTGAAGAATGCATCAAACGGGGACCGTGCGACTTACACACAACGATCCAAGTTCTGTGCCTGATTTCGAAATGATGGAAGTGGAAATCTTGGAAATACACCACCTAGGACTATTTCCAGGCATTTAAATCAGGCCTTTTCCCTAGGTATTTTACCTTCTCGAGTGTGGAACTCGGGCATTTTCTAGCGAACATTCTGATCGAGATTGACGACATTACCAAGCCTAGCAACCATGGATTTTGATGACGATGCCCCGCCAGAGCTCGTTAACACGGCCACAGACGATGTGGATGGCGAGATCACGGTCAAGGTTCCTATTACTATTGTTACAGGTAATAACTCATGGATCGCTTCCTTTCATTTCTGACGCATGTTAGGTTACCTCGGTGCCGGTAAAACGACACTGCTGAATTACATCCTCACAGCCCAGCATGGCAAAAAGATTGCTGTGATTATGAATGGTTTGGAAGGATTGTGACTTGTTGGTAGACATTTGCTAACTCAAGAACAGAATTTGGGGACTGTAAGCACTCCTGAGCTGGCATGACCGCGGTCTGGCTAAGTGGTACTGTAGCACTCGACATTGAGAAGTCCCTTACTGTGAACAAGGGAGATGAGCAAGTTGAGGAATGGCTTGAAGTTGGCAATGGTTGCATATGTTGTTCAGTCAAGTAGGACAATCCTCCTGCTTCTGGGGCAGCACTAACATGAATAGGGACACGGGCGTGAACGCGATTGAGTCTCTCATGTCCAAGAAGGGCGCATTCGACTACATCCTCCTGGAAACGACTGGCTTGGCCGACCCTGGTAACCTGGCGCCGCTGTTCTGGGTGGACGATGGGCTTGGAAGTACGATTTACCTTGACGGCATTGTCACTTTGGTGGACGCGAAAAACATCTTGCTCAGCCTTGACGACCCTAACGGTAAGGTCGAAGGGCATGACCACGATGATCATGGCCCAGTCATGACCACAGCCCATGTCCAGATTTCGCACGCGGATGTGATTGTCATCAACAAGGCCGACATGGTTACAGAGGCGGAGCTCAGCCAGGTCAGGGCGAGGATTGAGTCAATCAACGGGCTGGCAAAGATCCATGTGACAGAGAGGAGTGTGGTTCCCCAACTGGAGGGATTCCTGCTTGATCTGCACGCATATGATCAATTCAATGAATCGGAGGCGAGCGCCAAGGGCCATAGCCATCTCGACCCTGTAGGTTCCCATCGACCTCGGTACTGCTTGGGATAAGATCTGTCGCTAACCGTCCGCTTAGACCATCTCGACCGTCACGATTCCTGTCGGTCGCCTTGAACCGGAGCAGCTAGATGCTGTTGACCGTTGGCTACGGTCAGTGCTGTGGGACAACAAGCTCCCCGAGGCGAACAAGGAGGGAGCGTTTGAGATTCACCGCTCCAAGGGCCGCCTTGTGTTTGCCAACGGAGACATCAAGATGCTGCAGGGGGTCAGAGAGATTTTTGAGATAAATGACGGGCCACGAGATGATGAGGCGCCGCCTCCAGAGGGCAAGATCATTCTGATTGGACGAAAGGTGGCTGAGGTTGGGTTTGAGAGCAGCTTCAAGCAAGCGGTCAACTAGAATAGAGCCACGAATAGACGAAGAACGACAATCGCTGTGCGGGAAGATGCATCCAGGGCCAGGGTTGGTCAGGTCCTGTTTGCGCTTGGTGGTGTTGACACTGCGAATGCCTGCCCGCCCGTGACGACAAGCAGCCGCTCAGCCTTGGCCGGCTTCGGCTCCTGATTGGCGGGTACATCGCTGTCGGTGCGGACCCACTTGAACCCGGGCATCATCCACCCTCCCTCCACTGGAAGGGAAAGTGCCGTCTAGTCGCACAGAGCATGGACGGCACAAGCACAGTACGTAGCCTTCCCCGACCAGCCCAGCGCACCTCAGCCAGCAAAAGCCTGAGCGAGCCCTGCTAGAACATCGATCGTATCAACGACCACCTTTCGTCTGCCCAGCAACGCAACAAGTCTTGAGCCGCGACCTCTCATCCAAGCATTCGTTCGACAACTTTGACTCTACATCCTCCGCGACTTGCCCTCAAAGCTCGCGCGAACTACTGCAATCATGAATCGGCCAGGTAGGACCACCCCACGACGTCGTTCTTTCAGCCTCAGGACCCCGCGCTCCAGCTTGTGCCTCCGAACCTTGCGATACCGAGATCACGCTTCGCCCCGTCGAGACATTGCGAGTGGCTATGGCTTTTGGATGAAGCCTTGCGTTTATTTCTGAGCTCGTGTGTCCCCGCGATTCTTCGCACCGCGATGCTCCTCCTCGACCCTCGTTCGCCACGCTCGGACGACCCAACAATCGCTTCAATGGCTTGAAATGCGGAGCAGAGCCTGATCTGACGCTCTCTATGGTGTCGCTGGGATCACGGCTGGAGAGATGATGAAAGCACTGGGTTGTTAGGACAGCGCTGACGAGATGATCGAACGGCAGGGGCAGTGCCACAGACACTCCGCGGAATGCCTGGTGGCTTCGGTGGTCAACAACAACAACCTCAACAGCCTGGACGAGCAGGTTCAGCCCGATTACCAAACGGAAAGCTGGGTACGCGCTTGCAGCCGCCCTCCTGGCAGCCGGGCGGCTTCCATGGCCCGACCTCAAGCTGAGGCTAACGATGCGTCAATACAGGAAACAACAACTCGGGCTGGGCGTTTGGAGGAGGTGTTCCTATGGCAGGGGCAGGCCCTCAGAATGCAGGACGTCAGCTTGGCGGAAACGTGAGCTTTGCGCAGAGCTTGACCGGGTCGCAGCCTGCCACACCTCTGGACTTGTCGTATGTGCACTCTGCTCGCCATCACCATATCGAATACTGGCCCATCTTTTTAGGCGCCACACATCATTCCATCGCCAAACAAGAGTATGAAAACGCATGCTAATATTTACCAGAGAATTTCCATCATTATCCAACAACCCTCAGATGTCCAACGCCAACGCGCAGTCAATGTGGTCGACCGCTGGGTCGAGGAACCCTGGGGGCCCTGTACCACGCAACCAGTCTGCCACCCTTGCCTCGCAGCAGGGCGGCCAAGAAGATCTGTTCAGCCCCTCCTCCCGCGGACCTCCAGTGCAGGGTGGCTTTCGGTTCGGAAACCAAGGGAACATTGGCCAGCCGTCTCAGGCTCAAACCGGTAGCATCGACGACTTCCCCCCTCTCAACCGAACAGCAAACGGAGACATTACATCTGATCGCGCGGCGAGTCTGATGTCATCCCTGGGATTTGGACCTCAAGCTGGTGCCTCTGGTCATGTGCCAAACAGGGGGAATGGCCTTCTCAACGCGGTTTCGGCTAACAGCCGGGCGAATGAGGCAAGGTCACCGCCTGGCATTGGCGCCCCTGGTAGGCCCTTGTCTCCCTTTGATTCTTCTTATGCGGATGCTAACCTTTGCAGGCTCTTCAAGGCCACAGGATGGCAAGGCCGCTGCTATCGAGGACGATTCACGGCAGAAACCTACAGGTATGCGGGAAGAGAGACCTAGCCCGGCCGCAGCTGAGGGAGCACCTCCTTTAGGAGCTATCGGCAACGATAGCTCTAGTGGGAATTTGAACAACGACCAAGACGCCCAAGCTGTAGAGATTATTGACCCTCTAGCTGGCATGTCCGCAGCCGACAGGTGGGGTATCAAGGGCCTCAGAACGCTTATGAACAACTATCCCGACTACCACGCGATGGTGGTGGGCATGGATCCGATGTCGTTGGGGCTCGATATGTCGTCTCCAGAGTAAGTGCTTTCACCTGGGTTGGGACCACCACTGACCAAGTCTAGTCTGTTCTCAACGCAGAACTACTCTCTGTTTGACGACACACCTCCTCGGCCAGCTATAAATGCTGGTAAATTCCGACTACCGGACTGCTACAACGTGACCAATGTCCAGCCGATTGAGAGCAAAATTCCCAACTTCAATGAGGAGACTCTATTCTGGATCTTCTACAGCTCCCCAGCGGACCTGAAGCAACAGATGGCCGCAGTAGAACTGTAAGGGCGGCCCCTTTACCCCACAAAGGTTTCAGTTGACTGACACGGGCTCGCTAGACACTCACGAAACTGGAGATGGCACAAGAAGTTGCAGCTTTGGTTGACGAAGGATGATCACATGACTCCTCAAACACTGGGCCCGACCCATGAGCGAGGTTACTACATCGTGTGGGATTCAAGCACCTGGCGCAAGGAGCGGGTATGTCGAAACATCTAGGCTTTTGTAGACGAGAACTGACGGTGACTACAGCGGGAATTCACCCTCCATTACGGCGACCTTGATACCAGTCTCAGCCAGGGACCGGCGGTGTCCTAGAGCAACGCATGCCTGGAAAAGCCGAGTTCAAAGGCAAAGGGGGATGGTGTCAGCAAGAAGGGCCATGAGAATGGCACAACAGAAGACAGCATTCGGGATAAGTGATGGGAACGGTGGGAGGTGTACCATGGGCGTTTGGCCGTCAAGGCGGGGCAACTCCTTCTCGTGGAAATGGTTTGGGTCTTTTGGTACTACGTCAGTAATGAGACGATCTAGTCTCTTGAAGTTGATGGCTTGTCACCGGGGTGTGGACGGTCAATAAAGGATGCATCCCGGTTTCTGCAAAGTACGTGTATCCGTCCGGTGTTTGTGGGAGTCGCATAGTGCATGTCCCTGGAGTGATTCATGTGCGAGATGAAGGATCGGGCACTTGTGAAAAGGCATCCTATCACTCCTGTGAACTGTTTTCAGTCTGACTTGCCGAAATGCCCTTGGAGGCTTAACGTTCATCCACATTGACCTGGAATACCTTGCTTGAGCTCTGTGATGTGAGTGCTCCTTTGAAACAACTTCTGTTGGGGAATTAGCCGAGGTTTCTCCACCATTGTCCTCCAAGGGTGCTGGCTTTGGGCGCCCCATCCTTGCTGGCGTAACCACAACGTTAGATCCATGGCATCGACCCACGCTGGCAGCTCATTAGCTTCCATGTGAATCTACCCTTCAATTCCTTCACCTCCACGAATTGCCATCTTAGCCGCCCCTGCACATAGCTGCATCACTTCGTCGATTACCACAGTCCGGCGCACGTGCCTTTCGTGGACGGCTCGCATACGATACGATACAACCATGGCGGACGATCAGATCTCGTTGCCATACTTCTTGGCGATCCTAGTGGTCTCGGGTCTGATAATAAGATATCTGTTCTTCGGAGGCCCGTCGCCACCTCAAGCTACGCGTTCCCCCGAGGCGTTTATGAGGTCAAGAGAGGTGGCCGTGGAGAGGATACAGCAGATGTTTCCTCAGGCAGATAGACGGAGTATTCTTTGGGATCTGCAACGAAACGGAGGAAATATCCAGAACACTACGGAGCGCATCTTGGCCGGCCGATTAGACACGGTAGGTTGAGGACTTCCCGTCAGCTCCGACACAGGCCGGTTTTCTAACAAGGACTGTCCCTTCAGCCCCCGATCACCTTCCAACCACCGCCTCCTCCCGGCCAATCTGCCGGCAGTGCCAGCGCAGCGACGGCGCCCCGACAACCGGAGAAGCCGGCGCAGCCCGACCTGATCACGCGGTATAATCTGAAAGGCAAGCTGGACACCACGCCGTCTGGCGAGCAGGATGCTCAGGGCAAGGGCTGGAGCTCGAACCGGGACGAGCGCCAGGTTTCGCTGCAGCGCCGGCGGGACGAGATGATCCTCGCGGCGCGGAGGAAGATGGAGGCCAAGATGGCGGCGGAGAAGGCGGGCCAGTGAAGCTGAGGCAGGGGGGAAAAATAATGAGATGGAGTAAATTTACCGGGCAGATAATCCAGCGAGAATTTGCAAGGTGGTTGGTGTGATCGCGTGCCATTGTGAGAGTGCTATTACGAGTGCTTTTTGGCCCGTCCTGTGTAGTGAGGCCGTCACGATACTAGCCCAATATCTCTCCATATCCTGTACTTGTCATCAGAGCCTTCGAGACGAGGTTTACTAAGAATCGAGTCTAAGATCTGCGGAGATGCTAGCTAGGTAGTGCACCAGCATCCATGGTTGGGTTGATCACATGCGCAACCTTGTTCCGCTGTTGTGTATACAGGCTTTTGTCCCCCTTTGGGCAGACACTGTAAGCAAAAGATATCATGGCCCCTACACGTTCCACAACTTGGGAAGAGGCCTTCAGTGCCACACGGGTTCCGATGGCCCTGATTCTGGTGCTGCTCGACCGAGGCCACAAGCAGACAGAGAAGCGCGCCGTCAAGCCTCTGATGTCAGCTCGGGTCGAGCGTGGCGGTGCTGATGTGGCTTGGTCATGAGTGCGTTCAACTTGTGGCGGTGCTCTCATGATGGAATCACTTGTGCACCATGGACGGCCTCCAAGCCTAGGATTGTATCTCTTGGGGTCTGGAGAAGTGCGAAAGAATGCACGCGAAGGTGATGCACTTTACTCGGATTTTAAGCATACAGACCAAGCCATCATGTACCATCGCATGCATCATGGTGTTGATGACCAGTAGTTGAGTTAGTTCAACCGACATTTACTATCATTGAAGACTATCTAATCCATACGAAAAATCCAATCCTAATTGATTGTACCTGGTCCATGAGGACTCCCAGTGGCACTCACAATTGTTGTTGTCTGCCATCCAATTCCAGCCCGAAGTGGGGTTCCGGGGATTTCTTTCATCACCCCGTTGCCGTTGCTGTTGCTGGTACAAACTGCCCCGCCACATGTTTTGTTTTCTTTTACGCCCAAGACCCTGCACACAAAGTACTCTCTGCCTGGAACAAATCTGCGCCCAAAGGCTCCAGCGTCAGTGAATCATTTGGTTCTTTCGAATGCCAAAGCACCTATCCGATAGACTCTTTTGCATCCGTCCGTGCGGGTCTGTAAAGCCCGAGCAAAGGCCTGAGAAAGCGCGGAGAGGCCACCCCAGAGCTGAGCCACAGCCCCTCGACGCGGCCCTGGGTGGTACATTGAGAATCTTTGGGGAGCAAAGTACCTTGAAGTACCGTCCTCCCGCACACCTGGCACCCACCATCAACCTCTAAAAGGTACCTGACCTCTGATCACGTCTGGCGCGCGCCAGCTGCTCTCTTCTCTCGACCTTCTCTGCACTTTTGCTGCATCACCTCCCTTGAGCGCCCTACTATTCGCCTCGACTTCCTTCCATCATCCTTCGCCGCTCCCTCTCTGGAACTTCCTTCACTTCGTCCTCGGAAGCCTGCCTCACGGTCAAGATTTGACGTCATTCTGGTAAGTATGCCGCTTCCTTGGATCAGCTACCAACCACCTCTCTCTCCCTCCCCAATCTGGATCTGTGCAGCCCCATGTCGAGAATGGAACTCGGGTGGAAGAGGATACAGCCAAACGGCCTGCAGTGCACCATTCGTTCCGAGGCCTTTGAATACTACCAAACCCGACCCGGCTCTTGACTGGACAACCGTGTTGCGCAGCCCAGGACACTTCCCTGACGTTTCCTGGTTTCAAGATCCTGATCCTGCATCGTCTTCGCCGCTTCACTTCAGCCCCTCCACTGGCTTGGCAATTCCTGAGCTGACATCAGTCTTCAAGACAGCACTTCACACAGTTTGCACCGGCACGAAGCAAACCTGCTTTCATCCGGGGTCTGTTTGATCCAAGCGCAACCCGCATCGGGACCGACAGTACCTTGGACGATTTGCACGGACCGAGACGAAAACACTACCACTCTCTCGCCTACCCGAGGAGCAAAGCGAATCGATCCGACACGAACCTTCATGCCGATCCCAAGACAAACTAGGAGCTGATATTTTATTCTGCGCTGGTGTGATCTCCTAGCCATCGCATAACCGACTTCAGCAATCTGTTGGCAGCGCACGAGACCCCGTTGCGATGGGCACACCCCGAGACTACTATGCAGACCTAGAGCTGCCCCCGACGGCAGACGCCGCGGATATTAGGAAGCAATACCGGAAACTTGGTACCGTCCCAACTGGGATCTGAATCGTTTACGTCAGCTAACTCGCGGCACAGCACTAAAGTACCATCCAGATCGCAACCCTGGGCGAGAAGATGATGTCAACACCCAGTTCCAAGTAATTCAGTCCGCGCACGAGGTTCTCTCCGATCCTGAGCAAAAGGCCAAGTACGATGCCTCGCGAGCTCGCAACAGATACCCAGGCGCATCGGGTGTTAAGGGAAACCCATGGTCGAATGTCAGTGCCCAATATCCGCCACCACCAAGACGTAACAACGGAACCCCGAGAGCGACTCCATCAGGCGCGCAGAGATGGCAAACCCGTTTCGCTTCAGGTGTCCCTCCCACCGCGAAGCAGTCGGAGACTGAAGCAAAGAAGAATGCTGCCCGGGCATTTGAGAACATGCGCAAGGGACCGTCGGCTAAGCCCAGCGACCAACCCCGGCCTACCCCTCCACCCCCTCCACCACGGACTGAGTCTGCCAGACAGCGCGCCGAAGCCTCATTTGGAGCTAGGAAGACGGGATTCCATCCTCGTACAGCCATGGGTGATGAGCCTCCAGTGGCCAGCAGTAACTACAACTCAAGATCAGCATCGGAGCGATATGCGCAATCCTTTCCTCAAGAGCCTCCTCAAGAAGCTCCCCCACCTCCCGCGAGACCACCACCTCCTACGATGCCAGATCCTCTAAGCCAGTTTAGAGACCGAGACAACTGGTCAGATCCCCGACAAAGCACTCCTTACACTTCACAGGGTGGCGAAAAGACGAATCCCTTTGACGGAATCCCCCTGAACCGAGCAAAGAGCACTCGGGACACCACGAACCATGACGAGTCCTCGGAGAATGAGGCCTTCAACCGACAGCGCAGTGCTAGTGCGCCCAAGGGCGGCAAGGAGCAGGTCCCTAAAGATCCCGCGGACCGACCCAAAGCTCGTTTGAAGAAGACTCGCAGCGGCTTCAACTCTATTCCAACTCCCGACCAAACCTCCAACATGCCTACAGACGGAAACCGTAAGTGTGATTGATGAATATATCTTGAATGCCAGATTTGCTTACGCCTTGACAGCATCTCAATCACAGAGCAACGCTGGCGGACCATCAATGTATGACGAACCATCTTCTACCAAGTTCAGCCATCTTCCTTTTTCACCAAGATCCAGCAAGTGTCGGGGAAACCATGGTTTTGAGCCAGGTCTGGCGGGCATTCATCCCTACGACGCATGCCCGTATGACTCGGGCACCAGTTCTTTCAACCCGTCTCCCAGTGGAAGACATGATTCCCCTCATCAGTTGACCCCTTTTGAGCGTCATCAGGTCGAATTTTTGGACAAGCTTATCAATAACGCGGGGATTGGAAGCTCAACCAAGAAGACGAAGCATCAATACAGCAACTCAGATCGCCCCCGTACGTCGAACCGTGCTAACAAAGCCAATTTGAATAGCTTCAGTTTCCCCGTCGACGACGATACTTTCGCACAAACCTCCCCTGATCCTGGCCGCTTCGCGAGAAGCAGCACCGACGATATCAACACGAGCTTCGCCGAAGATGAGGACGCGACCGGTTGGCAGTTTAACGCTGGTGGAGCAGAGCAAGGTAGCCCCACGAAGCCTCGACCTCAGGCAGGGGGCAGAGGAGGTCGTCGGTCACCGAAGAAGCGCCCAACCCTTAACCGTACAGATACTTCGAGCGTTCCATCCGAGCCAGAGAGGCCGGAATCTGGCAAGCCCGAGTCGGCGTTCAACCCCGAAGGGTGGAGTGACAAGTTTGGCCCACAGACGTTTGTTCCGCAGCCATCTCAGTCCAAGTCGGTGTCCCCGACTCGATCTAACCGGGCAAGCTCGAAGAAGCCCAAAGCTTCCAAGAAACCGAGCCACTCAGCACTAGTCGACGATAGCAGCAGTGATGAAGAGGTGTTCGAATGGCGTGGACGAAAGGGTCAGGAGCCCCCTGTCGCTGAGAGCCCTCAGGCCATGGATATCGACAGCCCCCCTGCTTCGACCTCAGCACCACCACCTCGACCCCCCAAGATTCTGACACCACAACCCGCCCCGGCTACGCCTTCACCCCAGCCCAAGCCACCAGTGGCTCAGCCAGCGCAACCTGCTGAACCGGTACCCGCAGCAGGAACAGCCCCGGGGTTCAACGGTCCCCGAAACATCCACGTTGAGCCCTCCAGACCTGAGTGGCGACCTGGCAATGTGGACAACGTGAACGGCAAGGACAAGCCGGTAGAGATCCCAAGAAAACCGGTGAACCCCAACAATGTGGGATCCGAGGATAGTGAGGAGTTCCGGGCTAGTTTTGCCGACCTGCGAAACGTGGCCCCATTCGCCCATCAGAGCTCGGGGCTGAAGTCCTTTGCGGATATGAAGGACAACTTGCCTTTTGACAGCAAGGCCTCGGCTGACGTTGCCGTCAAGCTTCCCAAGGTTCATCCTTTGAGGTTCCCATCACCCCCTGTCGCTCCTCAACTCCCAGCGGTCAACGGAGCCCAGCCAAATGCGGTGTCTTGGGACAAGTACGTCAAAGATTTCGAAAACTACATGCGACTTTGGGATACTTTCAACAGCCAGGTGGTGGACCATTTCGCCACGCGAAAGGCGCACATTGCGCGTACCAGAGAAGAGAAGGGATACTCATTCCTAGAGGCCCGCGGCGATGTAGATGTTCAGGAGTACTACAACTGGCTGGAGCAAGACATGGACGTTCGGAGACGCTGGAGCGCAGCTTGTGAAGAGCACGAGCATCGGTTCCGAGAGTTCATGGCGTTTCGTATGAGGATGAAGTAAGCGATTTGGTTTTGCATTTGTGGAGTTGGCAGCGAACGGGGGGCGTACTGTCTACTACGACGTTATGCTTCAATATGGGATGACAAGATGGGATGCTGTCTACAACGGAAGGGGAGAGTATGAATGCCCTGATGGAGAGATGATTTCCTGGCATTTCTAGGGAAATCCGGCGATGGGAGCTAGGTTCTGGATCTGGGAAGATGAAAACACAAGCCGAAGGCGAACGTATGGCACATGGGAGCGAGCGATCCGGTTGATACTGGTTATGGCTTATCTTTAGTAGTAGCTTGGCGACGGCGCTTTGGCATTGAAGGCGTTTTCGCCCTTACTAACATTGGACGGCTTCTACGACTGCCTCCAGTTTAGAGAGGGCGTGGTCCACGGAGATGAGGCTCCGGGACGTGTATACGATGGTATGAACAGCGCATAGAAATAGATAAGATGGTAATGGACCTGAAGGACTTATGTGGTCCAACTGTGTAGGAATAGTCACTACCTAGAGTAGCGTATGTACAGTCAAGTGTGAGAGTCATCAGCTTCTATCCATAGTTGCGTCTATTTTGAGCAAATGATTCACTGCCATGGGAACAAGCTCGAGATATAAGCTAGGTGTGGGAATGGCTTCTCTCAGCTACACCACACTCCCTCATCCCCCACACACTCTCTTTGACACTCGATGCTCACAGCACCTTCCCAAGCCAAGTAAATACTGCCGTTGTTGATTAGCCCTCTAGCAGTCGGTAAGTTTGTTTGTTCCTTTCAAACAACTCCTCACTTGAACCCTTTCGCCTGTCAATGCCCTCCGTTTGACCCCTGGGCAAATTGTACTTGACTGGGCGCCAGTGCTGGCTCGGTGCATTGCTCTCTCTACCTCGAAAATCCCCTCTTCTCTACAAGCAGAGCGGGGGAGCCTTCAGTCTCCTTCACCCTCCACACGCGCTTGTTCTCCCCCTCTCTTCACCTCTCTCCTCTTCACCACAACACAACAGTACCGTCTCTCTACTTCTCTCTTCACTCTCCCCTCTTTACCTTTTCATTCACTCTTTGTTCTCTACTTATTCGAAGAAGAGTATCGATCTTCTCGTTCGCTTGGCAGAATTCACCGCTGGTTCTGCCTCCATCTCTACCAAGGTGAGAGAGCAGATTCCCCTCGGCCGTGTTTCCTCTCTTCACCCGCACCTCGATCCTTGAGCTGACATCATCTTGTCCATCTTTCAGTAACAAACTATCGAGCACTTGAGCAAAGAAGCAACCTGCACACACAACCACACTGTTCACCTTTGATCCTCGCCAACGCTCATCATGTCTGAGGGAACCCCCACTGGCAAGGCCAACGCCTGGACTGAGGAAGCCAAGGTAACGTGCTGAAATCACTGTTCACCCATCTTGGTCTAACCCATACACGTTACAGAACGAGTTTCTTCTTCGAATTATCATGCAGCTAAAGCCTGAGGGCAAGGGCATCAACTGGTCCGAGGTCCAGATGCCTGGCCGCACTGTCAAGTCCCTCCAGAACCAGTGGACTGCTGTCAACAAGAAGATTGAAGCTATCAGACAGCAGCAGCAGCAGGATGGTGATTCCGCTGGGGTTCCTGCCAAGAAGCCTACTCGTAAGTGTCTTGTCTCGTCGCGACCTAGTTATTTCTAACCACTCTGCCCAGCCCGCAAGCGCAAGACCAAGAAGATTGAGTCCGAGGATGATGAGGATGGTGGTGCCAACTATGGCAGCGCCAAGAAGTCTGGCTCTCGCAAGCGAGGCAACAGTATGTTACCGACTTCCTTCTCTTCTGCCATACCTTACAATGCTGACTATGTCGCAGCCGAGACTCCTGAGCGTGCCGCCAAGGCTATCAAGGCAGAGGCTGCACAGTTAGAGGACTTCCACTTCAAGGAGGAGCCCGGCTTCGGTGCCGACTCGGACCATGGCCAGGCCTAGAGTCACCTCGACCCAACAAAAAAAACACCCAAAAACGGAGAGCATGATGCCACTGGCATGCATGGGGATGAAGGGGATGAAGGAATACGCAGCCGAGGAGTAGTCTATCTATTTTCTATTTCTGACATTACTGTCATATCTCTCGGCATGCAGGTATGGTCATCGAGTATTGGAACTGGACGGAGCTCTGCAGAAGTAGTGGTCCTGGTCTGGGTGAGCGGATTCGGATCTAGTTACGCAGTCAGATGAATGCAAACAGCCCGTGAAATCAGCGAGTGAGACTCTGTGAGATGTGAGAGTATGTGTCTTGATACTTATTGTTACCATGTTTAAGAAAACCCTTTGCCTCCAGGGCGTTGAAGGAGTTTTAGATTCATGAAACAGGTTTGGCTGGATTAGAGAACATACAAGGCATAAGAATAAGTAGTCAACACGACCAAGAAGGACAATCACGCTTGTAGAATTTCAAAAGAAAAGTCCATCATCGTTTTGACTTCTTTTCTCAACTAAACCTGGTTTGTTGCCAACGGTTTCTTTTGTCTTTGTTGGTCGAGGGTAGGCCAACAACCAACACGGGCTTAGTCAACAACAACAGACGTTTGGCACGTAGGGAGATATCAATCATTTTCTTGCTATATTTAATTCTGATTCACATTATTGTTACTATTTCATTTGGTCCTTGTCTCGCAAGATGTCAGTATCCCTAATACACGCCCAAACCTTCTCACTCTTGGTGTCTGTAAGCCATGTCTCACTTGAGAGTCTTAACTACCTCTACTTGAACCATTGTCTTGATCCAGAAGCTTTCAGCAATTACTATCCAATGATTGAGGCCAAAAACCATCATGTAGTGTCCAGTCTGTTACCATTGCCTCATGGGGAAATACCGAAGTGTCGGGAGTGAGTCCGATGGTTGAGTGACAGGGGCCCGGATAGTGGAGGGGACTAAAGTGTGATGGGGCCGGCAACCAGAGAAGCCGAAGGGAAGGAATCAGGCGACAAACAACTTTCCCTTGATGAAACCTCAACCGATCAAACAAATTCTCTACTTACTTATCTAGTTACCATTCGTGATAGTTTTGTCGCTTCTTTCTATAACCATGCTTTGTTAATTGACATTCAATTCTGCGAGAATTCTTTTGCTCGACATGTACCAGACCAACAAAGCCATGGCCACACCCGCCGGTGTCGGCGATCAAGAAACCACACCTCTACTTGGCTCATCTTCAACATCACCACACAGCGACGCTTCATCATTGAACACAGCATCTCACCAAGGCGATGGCAGCAGCGTCACTACCTCCAATGGCCAAGACGATCGCTGGACGGTTAGCCATAGCGCTCGCCGTCTCTATGCCTCGCACACCCTCTCGACATGGAACTCGCGTGTCTTTGAGTTTGGCAGCGTCCTCTATCTCGCCTCCATCTTCCCCGGGACGTTGATGCCGCTTTCAGTCTACGCCATGGCGCGCGGCGCCGCTGCGATCGCGCTGTCATCGTGGGTTGGCCAGTACATTGACCGCGAGGACCGTCTCAAGACCGTGAGGCTGTCCATTGGTATGTCACAAAGCAGCTATTGGCTCGAACTAGGTATACTGAGTCGTTAGTTTCGCAACGGCTCGCTGTCGCTGCTTCGTGTGCCATCTTCCTCGTCCTGGGAAGAGTCCAGAACCTCTCTGATGGGCTACGGACTGGCCTCCTGGCGTTGCTAGTCTTCATGGCCTGCATCGAGAAACTGAGCGCCATCATGAACCTGGTGTCAGTTGAGAGGGACTGGGTATGTGACAAAGATAAACACTCGAGGCCAATCCCTAACCGCCCTCCAGGTCGTCGTCGTTGCACAGTCGGACACTACAGCACTTCGAAGTAAGTTGTTCCCAGCCCTGACCAACATCATCTAACATGATGTTAGCAATGAACTCTCAAATGAGGCGCATTGATCTTATCTGCAAACTTCTTGGGCCGTTCTTCATCGGTATCATGGATGGCATCTCTACGGAAACGGCCATTTTGATCAACCTAGGGATGAACTGCACCTCTGTCGTTGTCGAGTACATTACTATTGCCCGAGTAAGTCAGCTTACACACAGACAAGATCATGTGCTCATTCAACCAGGTATATTATCAAGTTCCGGAGCTACAGCATCCAAAGACGATCCCCACCATTGCAACACACAATGACGAGAATATCCAACAATCTTCCCAAGGACCGTGGTCACTATTGAAGAAGGCTGCCAAGAAGTCATATCAAGACCTACGCCTTTACTTCAAGCACCCAGTCTTTATACCTTCCTTCGCAGGGGCACTTCTATACTGCACAGTCCTGTCTTTCGGCGGTGTCATGGTGACTTATCTACTATCGAGTGGGTACACTTCAACAGAAATTGCTGTTGCAAGGACAGTCTCAGTGGCATTCGAGGTCTTGGCAACCTGGATCGGACCGTGGCTGATGACCAAGATTGGGCCTGTTCGTGCCGGCCTCTGGTTTTCAAGCTGGCAGTTGGGCTGCTTGGCGGTCGGTATCTCCATCTTCTGGAAGTACACGGACAACATCCTCATCTCAACTCTTGGGCTTGTATGTGGCTCGATTCTTAGTCGAGTAGGACTATGGGGATTTGACCTGTCAGCTCAGATCATAATTCAGGAGGTCAGTTTGGTCCTTGGATGTATCATGCCGCAAAGATTGCTGACTCTCGGGTGATATAGGAGGTTGAAGCAGAGAATCGGGGAGCCTTTTCTGCCGTGGAAGCCAGCTGGCAGAACCTGTTTGAAATGTGCTCGTACACGTCGACGATCATCTTCTCGTCGCCCGACCAGTTCCACAATCCGACGGCACTCAGCGTCGCAGCAGTCTTCTGCGCTTGGGCCTTGTACAGCCGGTTTGTGAGGAAGAGACGAGGACATCTCATCCACTGGCCGGCATGCATGTCTGCAGAGAAGCAACAAGCCTCGATGGACACCTTGTTCGAGCCAATGCCGCGGAGACGACGCGAAGGGATTTGAAGGAGACCCTTGGTACGGTGTCTTCCGTGACAGACACAGCAGCAAGCTATCCAGGATACACCCCTGGTAGTCATGGCACGAGACATGTTGAGGGTCACCTGGAACCGGGAGGCGGTTCAACGAAGCTGCGATGGTTCGGGATCCTGTGGCGCGGAAGTCATCCACGTTTATTTCCGTGTCTCGGACGGCAACTGTTGTCTTGGATGCATGCACGACATGGTCCCGTGGATCGAGGAGCGAGCTCTGTCGATGCCGCAGGCTCGGCCGCATGAGATGGTACAGCATGACGAACGGCGGTCTGGATGGAAAAGTGCAGGTTTGGTTAACCATGATATTCGTACATCTTGTCCCTTCCAACGGTAGTTGGAGGGTCAGGTGCAGCATTTAAAAGTCGAAGCGTTGCATTATTATAGAAGCGTGATAGAGCTTGGATGAGACATACATGAGCACAGGCGTCTCAACCTCACCTGTTTGAACCTTGATAGAAGCGAAATGCGAACTGGAAAGCGGGACAAAGGTCTCAATCGCCCACCCTCCCAGGCTCCAAGTGACTGGTCATGCCTCTGGTGGTGTTGAAGTTGGTTAGCTGAGACGTCCACACCCTCTGGCCGGTCGGGGAATGGATGAGTGCATATGCACGATGGCGTTGCCTTACATAAGGCACAACCTTGTTGGCGGGCTCTGGTTTTTAGGCCAGGGCCCGGCAGAGGTGTGCTGGGGTTAGCGCCTGGTCTAGCGGGCTCTGGGTGTCATTTCCCCTGTA
Source organism: Fusarium protoensiforme (assembly GCA_011320165.1). Classification (NCBI taxonomy): domain Eukaryota; kingdom Fungi; phylum Ascomycota; class Sordariomycetes; order Hypocreales; family Nectriaceae; genus Fusarium; species Fusarium protoensiforme. The sequence goes on along the minus strand of JAANQP010000451.1, from coordinate 22,758 downwards.
GTGTAGTGGGCTTTGCAGCGAGGGCGGCGGAGCTAGTGGGAGGCGGACATAAAAGTTGGGAAGGCGGTGTTCTTTGTGAGCTGCAAGCTACGTGCATATTGGTTGCAAGGAGGACTCGTACGAGTACAATAGCATAGTGCCTCGGGTCCTCGGATGGAATAATACTCTTATTACCTTACATATTATGTGTGTGAATAGTTGCAGAAGCAGAATCCGACTCTTGTGAACTCGTCCTTTCCCTCCACCACACACCACACACAGGGACCTGACTCTTACGTAGGCAAGTAGGTACGTAGCGTAGCAACAGCAGCAGCCATGCAGCCTGAATAATCCTGCTGATCCACACCCACTGTCACTGTTGGCAGCCAAGGCAAAAAAGACATGCATCATATTTTTTCCCCAGATCTCAGCCTGGTCGTCCATCACATGCGCTGCTAAACCCCCATCCCCAATCCTTTTTTTCTTATTTCCATCATTTCCTCCCTTCTCCATCTGCGCCTCCCAGCTTGCTCTGGATGCGCTGTCGCCCTCTCTCGCGCCGGATACCGACCCTGTCACTGAGACCCTTGGCCCTGCGCCCCGTCTGCGGCCCAGGCCGAACATCTCGACGCCCCGTCCCCGTCCCCTTTCGAGCCCTCGAATCCCGTCCTCAGTGCCGTGCTTTTGCTCGCGGCCGCCGTCTCGTCTCCCGTCGCGATCCCAAGAGGCCTTTCGTCATGAACGGCGCCTCGGCCTCGGCAAGGGCCAAGAGGAAGGCCCCGGGTTCGCCCGACCAGGTCCCCCCGGCCAAGAGAGCAGTTAACGGAAAGCTCTCGCCTGATGACAACACACCTGATATTGTTGAATTCGACGACCACTCTGACCTCACCGACGACCTTCATCCCCACGCCGCTATGTATATTGGAACACCAGGGAGTCTTGGTGAATGGCAGGACACCATCCAGAAGGTCGTTCGCAACGTCGTCTCGATTCGCTTCTGCCAGACCTGCTCCTTCGATACCGACCCTTCCTTGACCAGCGAAGCTACGGGATATGTTGTTGACTCCGAGCGAGGGTGAGCGGCGCATTGTTGTCATGACGCGAACAGGGAAGAAGCTGATATGGCCGCTTTAGATACATCTTGACCAACCGCCATGTTGTCGGCGCTGGTCCTTTCTGGGGCCACCTGGTCTTCGATAACCATGAGGAGGTCGACTGCTACCCCGTCTACCGCGACCCCGTTCACGACTTTGGCATTCTACGATACGATCCCAAGGCGATCAAGTACATGCATGTCGATGGCTTAGAATTGCGACCAGACCTCGCCAAAGGTAAGCTGTGGCGAGAAAACTTGGTCACGAGACACGCTGACGTGCATCTATAGTTGGCACTGAGATCCGAGTCGTTGGTAACGATGCTGGAGAAAAGCTCAGTATCCTGTCAGGTGTCATCAGCCGCCTCGACCGAAACGCCCCCGAATACGGCGAGGGCTACAGCGATTTCAACACGTGTTACTACCAGGCCAATGCCGCCGCCAGTGGAGGAAGTTCAGGTAGTCCGGTCGTCAACAAGGATGGTAGCGCAGTCGCCCTACAGGCTGGCGGTCGATCTGATGGCGCTTCCACCGATTACTTCCTCCCCCTGGACCGACCTCTGCGGGCGCTCCAGTGTATCCAAACTGGCAAGCCTGTCACCCGTGGTGATATCCAGTGCCAGTTCCTTCTCAAGCCGTTCGACGAGTGCCGCAGGCTGGGTCTGAGCCCCGAGTGGGAGGCGGCGATGCGCAAGGAGTTCCCAACCGTGACCAACATGCTTGTGGCCGAGATAGTCCTCCCTCAGGGCCCCTCGGATGGCAAGATCGAGGAGGGCGATGTTCTCATTAAGGTCAACGGTGAGCTCATCAGCCAGTTTATCCGACTGGACGATCTCTTGGATTCCAACGTTGGCGAGACCATCAAGCTCCATCTCCAGCGCGGCGGGCAGGATGTGGAGGTGGATATTCAGGTTGGCGATCTTCACAGCATCACCCCTGACCGATTCGTCTCTGTAGCGGGTGCCAGTTTCCATGATCTCTCTTACCAGCAGGCTCGGCTCTATGCTGTCGCCGTCAAGGGCGTTTTCGTCTGCGAGTCTGCTGGATCCTTCCGGTTCGAAAATGCTGACAACGGCTGGATCGTTCAGACTGTTGATCACAAGAAGGTGCCGGATCTGAAGACGTTCATCGACGTGATGAAGGGCATCCCTGACCGCGCCAGGGTTGTGGTCACCTACAAGCACCTACGTGACCTGCACACCCTCAACACGACTGTCGTCTATATCGACCGCCACTGGGCCTCCAAGATGAAGCTGGCAGTTCGAAACGATGAGTCAGGCGTCTGGGACTTTACCGACTTGGGAGACCCCCTGCCTCCAGTACCCCCTGTCCGTCGATCAGCCTCCTTCATCGAGCTGGATCATATGCCTCACCCTGGTATCGCGGATCTTATCCGCAGCTTTGTGCACATTAACTGTACCATGCCTGTGAAGCTCGATGGCTTCCCCAAGAATCGGCGCTGGGGTATGGGCCTGGTCATTGATGCTGAGAAGGGTTTGGTCTTGATTTCCAGAGCAATTGTTCCCTACGACCTGTGCGACATCACCGTGACCATCGCCGATTCCATCATCGTGGACGGCAAGGTGGTTTTCCTTCATCCTCTCCAGAATTATGCCATTATCCAGTACGACACTTCGCTGGTTGATGCGCCCGTCAAGAGCGCACGACTGAGCAACGAAGTCCTTACCCAGGGTGCCAAGACCTACTTCCTTGGCTATAACAGAATCGGCCGTGTTGTGCATGGTTCTACCAATGTTACTGAGATCACCGCGGTGGCCATCCCTGCCAACTCGGGGGCTCCCCGATACCGCGCCGTCAATGTTGATGCCATTACGATTGACAGCAACTTGGGCTCGTCCTGCAACAGTGGTGTACTTGTAGCCTCCGACGGCACGGTCCAGGCCCTGTGGCTGTCGTATCTTGGCGAGCGGTCGCAATGCTCTCAACGGGATGAGGAATACTACCTTGGTCTAGGCACCAAGACTCTACTTCCTGTGGTGGAATCGATCCAGAAGGGCATCACCCCTCAGCTTCGCGTCCTCTCGGTCGAGTTTAGGTCGATTCAGATGTCTCAGGCATCCGTCATGGGCGTGTCCAACGAATGGATCAAGAAGGTGACCCAGGCCAACAGATCTCACCACCAGCTGTTCATGGTCAGCAAGCGGGCCTTTGAGCGTGTCAACCACCCGGTTTCGCTGCTCGAGGGAGACATTGTTTTGACCTTGAACGGCAAGATGTGCACGACCATCTCTGACTTTGATGTCATGTACTCGCACGAAGTCCTCGACGCCGTCATTGTCCGCGAGTGTGAGGAGATGAATCTCCAGCTGCCTACCGTCGCGGCAGATGACGTGGAGACGAACCATGCGGTCTCATTCTGCGGTGCCATCTTGCACAGGCCTCACCAGGCTGTTCGACAGCAAATCAGCAAGCTGCACAGCGAGGTTTACGTATCAAGTAGGATTCGCGGCTCACCGGCCTACCAGTACGGTCTTGCCCCGACCAACTTTATCACACATGTCAATGGCACCTCGACGCCCGATCTGGATTCGTTTATCGCCGCGACCCGGGAGATCCCCGACAACACCTGTGAGTAGGCCCTTGATGGAGGGAGAAGGATGGACAAGCTAACAAGGATACAGACTTCCGACTCAAGGCAGTCACATTTGACTGCGTGCCGTGGGTGATTACGATGAAGAAGAACGACCACTACTTCCCGACAATGGAGTGGATCAAGGACGACAAGGAGGCATGTGGATGGCGCCGCGTGACATACGAAGGCAAGCAGGTCTTCTCGGGCGAGGCAATTGACGGCGTGGCGCCAGTTGCAGAGGACGCCGACATGGAGTAGAAGGAGGCAGACTTCAGGAATGACTGCAAGTCCAAGTCCCCGGCAGAGAGGGAGTGTACCAACTACGACGCCATTTTTTGAAATATTTGCTACAGGAGCAGCAGGTGTGCTGGCAAGAAGGCAATCCGCGGTTGCGGGATCGGGACATGGCGTTATATGGCGATGAAGGACCTCAGATTTGAGGTTATCTGGAGCTGTGCGGCAGCCCCTGGGACGGGCAGGTTATACATATCATGGCTTTGTGTAGGCACGGCACGGAGAGCGTGTACAATTTGGGATGGGCTTGGCTACCTAGGGTGTGGAAGCCAGTTGACAAACTGCTCCAACAAAGATAGACTGACTGGGCAGGCTCCCCATGTTTTTGGGGGTTTTAATAATGGCAGAGAAAGCCGTGATTTGTAAAGAATGAAGTCTACGAACCAGGTGACGCGTCTTGTATGGCGGCTGACAAGTTGTGTATGGGGGTTATGAGGCTGCCTGGGATATATAGTCCTGGTCTGGTCCATGGTCGAGACTTGGATGAAGCTTTGGTGGGGCCGAGAAGACGGGAATGAGCTCATAGCTGGAGCCTACGCTAAACACAGTTGGGTTGGGCTGTTGCTGTCCATGTAAGTTCCAGGCTCCAGTTCTCTTCCCCCTCCACACTCCCGTCTCCAACTCTCTCTACTTTATACCCGCCCCGACGCTACATCCCCTCCCTCTCTTGCAACCCAATCTCTCCCCAGTTCTTCTCTTCTTTCCCTCCTATTCGTTCATCATGGCACCTGGTGCCTCTTTGCTGGTGAGTCCCCCCCTCTGAGCCTCTAAGCCACCCCACATGGACGTTTCCCCGCCATGGATCCATTGTCATGATGCGACAACCGCCCAGCGATGCAGCTACCGATGTTGACGCCCATCCTCGCAGACCAAGCTCAAGGTCCAGCTCAAGCTCACCATCGCGCGCCTTCGCATGGTCCAGCAGCGAGATGAGCAGCTCGGCAAGACCCAGCGGAGGGCCATGGCCCAACTCCTCGAGGCCGGCAAGATCGACTCGGCTCGCATCCGCGTCGAGAACATCATCCGATCCGACATCACCAGCGAGCTGCACGAGATGCTCGAGCTGTACTGCGAACTACTGCTTGCGCGCGCGGGGCTTATAGAGGGGCACACGGTCGACCCGGGACTGGAGGAGGCTATTCAGAGTCTGATCTACGCGGCGCCCAAGACGGAGATTAAAGAGCTCGGGACGGTGAGGACGCTGCTGGCCGAGAAGTACGGCAAAGAGTATATCATGTCGGCCACAGAGAACACGGAAGGCAAGGTCAACGACAAGGTGGTCAAGAAGCTGAGCGTCACGCCCCCTCGGGAGGAGCTTGTGGTTGGGTATCTGGAGGAGATCGCCAAGGCTTACGGCGTGGACTGGCCCAAGCGGGAGACGGTCTCGCCACCCCCGGAGCTCCTCGACGACGACGACGAAGACAACCCTTCAGGTGGGCAGAAGCAAAAGGTCCTCGAGGCGCCTCTGGCTGCGGAACCCAAGGATCCAGTCCTAAACACGCCGGTCAAGAAGCTCAGTGGCGGGGGTCCTACTAGTCCGCTGACAGTAACGCCGCCGCGGATGACGACGGACAACGTGCATCCCAAGGTGACGCTGGGATCTGTGGAGCTGAAGCCGAGCAAGAAGGCCGAGGCGGCGTCGCGGAAGGAGCCTGAGGGATCGATCCCAGATATGGGAGACCTGGAGAGAAGGTTTGCGGCGCTGAAGAAGCGGTGACGCGGGATATGCTGTTTGCTTGACTTTTGTATGACACCATGGAGTTTTGTTTTGAAGAGATTATTGATTCCTTTCAAAGTCGAGTTTTGTTTAAGCAAAACCTTGGGTGTTTAGCGCCAAACTTGAGTGTGTCTGGGCTTCATCTGAGTGAGGAACCTCCAAGCCAGAGTGTTAGGGGATGGCATGGCTATGGTGGCACCTAAGGCGCTGAGATCTCTTCCCATCAACTTGAACAGATCCGGTTCGGTCCAGCGTGTACACGTTTTGGATGCGACGCTCATGATACGGAGGGACAATGTCCCATTATCAACTACTAAGCCGATGGGAAATGCCACTTGGGGAAATATGTGATGAAGTGATATATCGCCTGTGATGCGGAGACTTTGTATCACCAGCGTCACTCCGTGATTCAGCATTGCATCGATGTCTTTCAGTGCTGGCCTTTCGACCTGCTTGGCAGTGAAACAATGGGCTTTTCAACTGATTGGAAAATCCGGTCACTCTTTTTTTATTGATCGTCGATTCGGAATCTTGTACTGAGATGGACCCAGCATGAATCCGTGCAGGTTCGCAAAGCAGTGATAGGCAAGGAGCTTGCTATCAAAGCTAAGATTCCATGTTGATATACTTGCCTAAGAATAGCCAAACAAATCCTCACACTCAGAACTCAGCACACCCATGATCTTCAGCGGGTATGTGAATTATATTATACAGTACGAGTCTAGGTCGTGAAAACGACAATGATACAAACGAGAAAGCAGAGCCGCCCACAACGGTTTCCGCAGTGAAAGTCACAGATAAAAGCACACTCTGATTGCCATGTTGTCCTGCTCAGACAGTGATGCCTCTTCTTGATTGCTGCCAGTGATGACCAGCCGGTCAACAGTGATTTGGTGGCCACCCGTCATCGCCTTACTTGGCAGTTTATCAGTGAGCTCCACCCCTCACCTCTAAGAAGGAATTGAGGACAGGATGGAAATGAAATCTTCCATTTTGGGACTTGGGTGGTATATATAAAGGGGCCATGGAACAGTCCAGTCTGGAGCCAGCTCTGCTCTCCTTCTCTCTTCCTCCTTCAACAAGTTGAAGTCATCACAGAGAGCGCAGTTTCAGCACACAACATCCCACTCAGCTCTTTCCTTGTTCCTCTCCACCTTATATATACCTTCAAGCCGACAAATCACATTCCACATGCCCTCAAGTTCCTCCTTGCACACTATATACACACAATCCAGCCATTCTTCAGCTTCTCCACGACGCCCCGACCTCGTCAACCTCGCATCGACAAACACCATGGACTCAAAGCAAGACTACACTGTCGAGTCCAACGCCGAGAAGGCGACAGGAAAAGCTCAAGATTCCGGCCGAGAAGCTGCTCGGTGTCCACACTGGGATGATTCTACCATGACATGGCTCAGACCCAAGGTAGGCTGGCCGTCTTTACTTCTACAGTTTAGTACTAACCATGTCAAGAACCTGATACATGGTAGCGGCACTGGGAGAGTCAGAAAGTGGGAGGAATATGAAGATGGTGGCGAAGAGAGGGCCCGGTTGGCGTGGGCTTTGAAGAACTGGCCCACGAGAGACATCCCAATCCCGAGCATTGAGACACCGGGGGAGGAGCTGGAGATGCCAGAGGAGCCAGCATCGAAACGGCAAAAGTTCATGCCAGTTGACAAGTTCGAAATCCTCTGGCACTATCTCGAGAACAACACTCCAGATATGCGCTCCCCGACATTGTTCCTTTCACTGAGCCCAGTGTCCGACCTCGACGATTCACCTCTTAGTGTCGACACTGATACATTGTTTGATTCAAGTTCGTTGACCGATACTACGTTGCCGGCCGAAGATGGAGAGATTGCCCACTGCGATGAGGAAGCTGAATCAGATCCAGCGGGTTGGTTCAGGGAAAGAAGTAGTACTCGTGAGAGGAAAGCGGATATGGATGGGAGGTGATCATGGTTAGTCGACAAGAGCAATGCGGTTCTGCAAGTCAAAGGATGCAAAAGTTGAGTTGGTCAAAAGTTACCTGTGGTGGTATATTAACGAGATGATGAATTATTCCTCCAACGCCAAGACTCCTGTCTGCCACGGTGATGTACAAAAACTCCCTGCTTCAGGTTGAAGGGGTATCACGACCGAGTTTCCGGTCATTGCCGTCTCCTTCTGCGCCAACACTAGCCACCTCGCCCTTATTCCAGCTTGTCCAGATGCTCCAGCCGCGTGAGCACGACCTGCTTGCTCGTCTCCTCAATCTCCCCGGCCAGGAACACCTCGTCGAGGATGGCGTAGACCTTGTAAAAGTTGAAGACGAGGTCGAGCTCGCAGACGTTGCCGAAGAAGGCGTCGAGGACCTCGACGAAGAAGTGGATGGCCTCGAGGTAGGCGAGCTCGTTGTCGTTGGTGTCGACGCAGGCGCAGAAGAAGAGGCCGGCGTAGCGGCGGTAGACGATCTTGTTGTTGCGGAACTCGACAAAGTTGGACTGGTACTTTTGGTCCCGCGGCGCCACGAGCCGGTGCACCTCGCCCTTGAGCTTGATCTTTTGATCGTCGCTGAAGGGGGCGTACCACTTGGCTAGACGGGTCTTGCCCCTGGAAAGAGAGAGGTCGGTCAGCAAAGCATATTGGGGATTGGCGCTGACTGTCAACTCACTGTCGGTTCTGGATGAGGATGAAGGAGAGCATCGTGGAGAAGATGGGCGAGGCTGAAGCTCGATCAAGGAGAGAATGCGGTTCGGGAGGTGAGGCTCGTGATAGTGGGATGGATGCGCCGGAACTCCGAGTTGGACGTTGGAGCGCAAAGGATAGGAGGCTGCAGAGGCGACCGCAGCTGATTGGGCAGTGATTTGGAGGGGTCAGGGGGGTCAAGCCACTGAGGGGCTGCAAGGTCGCCGTTGGAGACCCTAGAGAACCCCAAACTCCAGTGGGCGGAAGTCGCAAACTCTCCACCAGATATCTGCATCGCAATGGATCTGCATCTCGCTCGTCGAAAAGCGACTGCCATTTCCCCGCAAAGTGTTGGAATTGGTTCTCCTTGTTGCCGAGAAGACATTTATTTATCAATTTAATTACTAGTAAATGATGTTGATTATCCTGACATCTATTCAGTGTCAGTCGCCTGTTCCCGTACTAATATGTTTATTCGCGTCTGGGTTCCTTCTTTACAACAACCAAGTCGTCACACGCGCCTTCCTCCGTCTACCGTAGCGTGATCGTGTGCTATCTCTCCTCTTTCGGAGATCCCCTCCCCAATTCATCCTCCTCCTCCTCTCATTCCAACATCACAGGACGCTACGCGACGCGACATTGACAACTCACAAGCCAAGAACCTACGCAGCCCATATTCAGGAGCCAGTTAATGCCCTAGCCCATGGCCTTGGGCGCATTATGACGAGTCTCGCAGGGGTCCCTCGTCCTCCCTCCACATGAACCTGAGCCCAAGACACGAAAAACCCAAGACACCAAGAGACGCTGCCCCCGCTGTCTGGCATTACTCTCATGATTTAATTCTGCTGGATTCCCGCCCAACGCATCGACCATCTTGTTTTTTTTTATTACTGCCCATTGTGCTCCGCTTCCTCAATCGATACCACCTCGCCGCTCCCCAGGACCTTTCCTCTCTTCTGCATGGCTTTCTATGTCCAGATAATTCCTCCCATCTCTGACGACGACGCGAGTCTCGAGGCGTCGATACTCAAATCGAGGGGATGACACTCGCCTCTCACGAAAATCTACTAGTATCAACACCCTCAACGACGACATCACTATCGCGTGGACAGCCAACATGAAAGCCTTCACCAAACGCCTCCGGAGGCTGTGTACAGTCATCTGGGGCGATTACCAGGCGAATGACTTGTGGCAACGCATCGTCAAGTGCTCAATTGCATGTACCGCTGCTGTCGTCATTGTCATTACTCCCAAGGCTGTCTCCGTTTTCGGCCCTTCGACCTTTCTAGCCCCGATGGCTACCGTCTTTGCTCATCCTGGTCAGCGAATGGGCACTATGATCGAGTCTCTTTTGATGGTTCTCCTAGGCTCGCTGTTAGGACTTGGATGGTCCCTATTTGGGCTCTTCCTATCAAGCCTCGTATTCGAACGCAACGAGCCCGCCGCCTATGCCATCCGAGCAATGTTCCTGCTCGTGTCCGTTCTGGTCCATGGCTACGTGAGATCTTCGAGTCCACGTGTCTTCCTGTTCGTCGCCTTCCTACTCATTGCCAGTATTATCGTACTCCTCGGGGGCGCTCATGAGGTGACATTGACTGTTTTCACCAATGTGCTCTACCCACTCCTTGCTGGTGGCGGTGTTACCGTGGTGGTTAACATGTCCATGTTCCCTGAGTTGTCGAGTAGTTTTCTCGGTCTCTCTGCCATTGATGCCCTTTGCGAAACCATGGATACTCTTACTCGCGCCACCCATTGGTTTGTTACTCCCGGCGGCGATTCGCAACAAGACCTACACCCAGTTGGTCTAACCCTGACGACTACGGCCAAGAGCTCTCCTGATAAACCGAAACGCAAAAAGGGTCGCTTTCGAAAGTTCTTGAACGGCTTCCCAAATCCATTTAAACCGGCTCAAGGGCGCTATCGTGCCTCAACAGTCCCAGTTGGTCTTACAAAAGTTGCTAGCTTGACAGGCAAAAAAGCAAAGCTTCGAACTCGTCTTGCTCGCTGCAAGGCCGCTCAGAGGGAGGTCAACTATGAACTCTCTATCTCGGCTCTCCCTCCGAGTAGCATGAAGCCCTTGAGCACTTCATACATGAGCAGTCTTGTTCAGAGCACTATAACTGTCATTGGAGCTTGCGAGAACAAGTTCATTGTCTTGGAAAATGATGATCGCTCCGAGGATGATGATCTCACGGCAACCGACAGTTTCGCTAGTGATGCCAGCGGTATCAAGCGCATGTCCACTTTCGATGACTACCTACGGAGAGTTGAGAATGCAAAGCCACTCAGAGAGATTGAGGCAAGCAGCGCCAGTCTGCTGGAGTCGATCCTCGAGAGGATTCGTGAGCCTGTTCAAGAGTTCGAGGCTTCACTCAAAGAGGCGGTACGCTTGGTCATTGTATGTTTGGCCTACTGCTACGATGTGCCTAGGTTGCCATCGGGTGCTCCCGCTCCGAAAGGCATTCATCTGCAGGAGCTGGACTTTAGGATCGACGTCTTCAACGAGGCCATCGCCAACTTTGACGCCAGCTGCGCAATGGAGCTTCGACGCTCTGCATTGGATGAAACTGGCCACAGCATCGACTTTATGCCCCGGATGGAAACGTTTCTCATTTCTTCCTTTGTGCTTGCGTTTCGTCAGTCTGCGATGCACATCCTCGAGATGCTGCGTCACGTTCGAAAAGTTGTTGAGGAGAGGAAGGCTCGGAATGATAGATCATCCGTCTGGTTCCCCAAGCACATCAATATACGACAATGGTTGACCACTGGTGGTGAAATCGATGGTCTCGTCCTCCCAGAGACGGGTCGGAAGGAGGTTCGCAGAGGAAAAGCACCACCTGGCTCCAAGGGCAGAAACCAGGCGCACCATAAGAAAAACGACGAAAGTATCGAGCAATCAAACCCAAAGGATGAAGAGAAGGGGATCAGATTTGCGGAACCTGAGAGGTCGACAGACCAAGAAACTGCGTCCCAAAAAGAAGAGGCCAGGCCGGAGAACGACTCCAAAAACGAGAGCAAGATTCTCAAGCTCAGGGGCAAAGCAGCCGACGCCCTTGAGTGGGTCCAGGATTCGGACGACATCTCGTATGCTCTCAAGCTCGCTCTCGCTGTCTTCTCTGTGAGCTGGCCTGCATTCGTGGCTTCCTGGAATGGCTGGTATTCGGAGGTCCGTGGCATTTGGGCGCCTATGCAGTTGATTCTCGTCTTTGAAGTGGCCATAGGCACTTCGTTCTTCATCTTCTTTATCCGTCTGATTGGCGTCATACTTGGCTGCGTCCTTGGATACCTTGCCTACGAGATAGGGAGGGGGAGCCGCGTGGCCATGGTTTTTATCCTGGTGGTGGGCATAGTCCCGTCGTTCTATATCCAGCTTGGAACAAAATACGTCAAGGCTGGCATGGTGGCTACGGTGACGATGGTAGTCGTCGCTCTTGGTATGTTTACCACCATTTATATCATATGGAACAAGTGCTGACCAACTCTAGCTGCCATGAACGGTTCTGGTTCCGCTTACGAAAACTTCTACAAGCGATTAACTGCGTTTGTCATCGGGGGAGCAGTGGCTCTTCTCGTTGAGATGCTACTTTTCCCAGTCAGAGCGCGGGATCGGCTGCTTGAATCCCTCTCAGCCTCTGTCAAACAGGTACAAAACATGCAAGCTTCAATGGCAGTTGGCCTAGACAGCCCGATAAAGCCCGACTTTCGAAACCCAGGACTTCACAAACGATTCAATCATGCTCGAAGCAAAGCACGCGGCGCGCTGGCTGCGGCAGAGACGTTTCTCCCCTTCTGTACGACTGAGCCGCGTCTCAAGGGAAGCTTCAAGCCGCTTGAGCCTATCTACAAAGAGATTGTCTATGTCTTGCACCAGATCATTGACAGGATGGACAATGTGGTTCAGCTACGGAAAGAATATGGGTCTTCGATCTTGGAGGACCTGAACCCCAAGGTCCACGCGTATCGACGCAATGTGGCTGCTTGCATTATGCTTGTTCTCTTTTCAGTGAACGAGGCTCTTATCACATGGCAGCCCCTGCCGCAGTTCATTCCATCGAGTCGCCTTGCCCAACTTCGCCTTGTCAATCACGTTCGCGAAGTGCTGGCGTCGCGGAGCGGCACACACACGCCTGCGGGCGGTGTGCCGACTGTGTTTGATGAGAATGGCGAATTGGCTCAGCAAGTTGCTCACCTAATCACGCAGAAGCGATTCTTATCTTGGAACGCGAGCACTGCAGGTCAGATGGAGATTATCGAGTATCTCGAGGAGCTTGTTGAGCTTGTCAAGCTTCTCGTGGGTGTCAACGCCTTCCGGAGCGGGCTGCTGGAGAAGCCCGAATACAGCAACTACCGCCAGCGCACCCATCTGAACCACGTACCCCTGGCTTCTGTGCCTACCGTCGAGAGCAGCACAGCCGGCGTTCCGGCAGAAGAAGTGGCCACGGCACCAGCAGCCTTCTCGGGTGACAACGGCAGGACGACGGGACTACAGCGGACGCAAACGATTCGGGGACATGCAGAGCATATCAGGGAGAGATTACGCAAGAAGAAGGGCATGGAGGATGCCGTGGACAGTGATAGCGAGGAGGATATACCCATGAGCTTGCAGAGAGTTGGGACACGGTTGTGTGAGAATGATGCAGTTGTTCGGCGCCGGGCGTTTACACTGAGTCACGACAACAGGTGATGAATTGAAAGTTGATGGAATGATTTTGAAGGAAATTAGAAAGTCTAGAGAAGAAAAGGCGAAAACCCAATGATACCTGCGCCTATCGCTCCGTACCGTACCCTCGTTGCCAGGTTATCATCCGTAGCCAAAAATCACGATGCGATACTCGTAACGCCGCCCATTCCAGAGTTGATTGAGTGCAAGTGCTCCTTAGAAAATGTTGAGAGGCGTGTGCTGGGGAATGCGAGTGCCGTTCAGCATGGCCCTCGACTTCTTGGGCCTCTGCTGAAGACGTCGCGACGCCTCTTGGACGTGACGAGGCTCAATGGGTGTCTTGCCCTCGCTGGGAAAGTCAAAGAGTGCTCCCTCGTGCTTCCGCTTCTTGGGAGCATCACCACCAGCCCCGGCTCCGGCACCGGTCTGAGCCCTGGCCAGGTCCTCCTGCTCCTTGACCTTGAGGGCCATCTCGGTGAGGGTCTGGACCATCTCAAAGGTGAGGAAGCCGAGGATATCGACAATGTCATCCGATGGCTTGCTGTCCGTGACTATCCCAAAGCCAGCCCACTCGCGGAAGCGCTTTCCCTTGCGGTAGGTGAAGGACGCCTGGCGGTACTCGGACCACGTGACGTACTCCTCCTTGGTCATGGCCTTTGTCCGCTCGTCGGCCTTGCGCAGGCGCTGCAGGGTGATGTAGTTCATCTCTTCTTCCTCCTCGTCCTCCTCCTCCTCTCGCTCGGGGACCTCGACGTTGTAGTAGGACGACGGCTCCCAGGGGAGACCTACCTTGGCCTTCTTGTTCTTCTTGGCGGCCTCGTCGACGGGTCCCCCTCCGGCCACGACCCCCCCGACGGGGTCGTCGCCGGCGGCCATGTCCGCGTCGGCGCCCTTGTCGTCAGAGTCCTTGACGTTCTTGCGCACGTCCTTCCACGAGAGAAAGGTGCGCAGCCGCGACACCTTGGCCTGGTCGTGGCGGATCTGGAAGATGAGGTCGTTGATGGCGATTGACTTGGAGCCGCGCCGCGAGGCGTGCTCTGTGCAGTTACGGAGCTGTATTTGATGGGGTCAGTTGGTTGCATCGGCAGAATAAAGATGGAATACTCACGAGTTCAATCACTTGTTGGCGGACAATGTCTTCGATGATGCTCGTCGTCTCAACCGGTGGTTCAGCCGTCTCGCCAGAGACGTACATCATCTGGCTAATCTCCTGGCGATACTTGTACGCCTTGCTATCTTTTGAGTCGGCCATTTTTAGAGAATCAGATGAGCGTTTGTTTTTGAAGTTCAGAAGCTGTGTGTTGTTTATGGACTTAAAAAAAATCGGGATGAAATTGTAGAATAACAAGTGAGAGCTTACAACTTTAAACTCACTGTGATGCATGTCATGTTCGTTGAGCGGTGCTGGGCAACGAGCTAAACCTAAAATGGGTTGGGGTCCCAGGTACACCAAACCATACAAAGTGAGGATCTCTCTACTTTGGCTTATATAGAGCAACTTCTGATACTTCTCTTAGATTAAAAGATTATTTCTCTATATAAATTATATACTTTATATAATTAATAGCCTAATTATTATATTTTTATTATATTTTTAGTATTATAAATCTTACTCTTCTTTAGGCAGTATATCTATTATTTCCCCACCACGTGACAGTCTCAGGCATGGATGGACAAAGTAGTTCTCAAGGGGCATTTTAACAGGAAAATCCAATATTGAAAAATTGTCCATTTTTATCTACGCCTGTATTGACTCAAAAACATACGCTCAGCCTAACCAAGGCTGTTATTCTGCGCAAAGGCACGTGAAAGGAAACTTGAGAATTCCTCATCCAGAGTCTCACGGTAGGACAACCAGTAATAAATGTTTATAAGGAGCTCTGGTTGTGGAACGGATAATATTGAGCTGCATTCATCCCTTATGTATTCAACTTGTTGACATGGTATTCACTTTCGTAAGATCTCGTAGTCTCATAAATTCTCTAGTGTCTCATCACAAAGACTCCCAGCAACTCCATGCACATTGAGTAACACCGTCACAACAGTTGCCATCTGAAGCTATTTCTCGCCTCAAAATCACTCGAGTGTCCTCTCTTGCTCACTCCCATGATTAAGCGCCCCCGCCAACGCTCTCCCATGACCCAAAGCCGTTCCCCTTGGAAGCCCATACGACAATGTAATGCGCAGCCAGCAGCTTCCACTCCTCAACTTCGTCCAACCCCTCCAGGAAGTCAACCCTTTGCTTCTCCTCCGGTAAGACCCACGTCTCCCAGATCTTCTCAATCGTCATGTGGCGCACCGTCTCGAAGCCGGCCGCTGTCATCCTCGTCCGTTGAGCCTCGGGCGTGGGGTACTTGTCCAGGGTTGGCATCTGAATGCGCCGAGCAGCGAGGTTAGACACCATCATCCTCCCAAAGGCGTCAGCTGGATGCGTGGGCTCGTAGATTATGGTCGCGAGGCTGGGGATCTGGGAGGAGAAGAAGGAGATGACGTTGCTCGCTTCTGCGGCGCTGAGGTAGCAGAGGCAGCACTCTGAGAGGAGGAGGGTGGGGATATCCTTGCGCAAGCCGGGGAGAATGATTCCAGGCTGGCCCTTGGGTTCTGAAGAGGACTCATCGTCTAGGTTAGAGGTTTTATGCGGAACAAGGTTGCGTAGATCTTGGCCATGGCAGTAGTACTCTCCCCCTGAAGCCGGTCGACTTGACCATGTGTTCTTGGTGTCGTTGGAAATGTTGGTGAGGATATTTCTCAGTGACGGTGTAGCCTGTACAGTCCGAAGCTTTCTCGATGCAACCACTTCAAAGTCAACCTCATGATAGACCAGACCAGGTCGCGACTTTGATGAAAATAGCCGGAAAGGACGAGTATCAGTGCCAGCACCTAGTGACACAATCTGCTTTGGTGAGGAACCCGATTCGACACCCTCATCATGGTTGAGAAAAGAATCTACTAGAGTATCGAGAGATATTGTTCGAGTATATGTTCCTACAAGTGGCTGCTTTAGTCGAGCTCAGCACAACATGCATGGCGTTAGCCCAGCGCAGCGCACCTCGGTTGATGATTGGGAGACGTCTCGCAGGAGGACCATCAGCGCTCTGCACAAAGAACTGGGCATACGGGTCGTCGAGGTAGCCAAGGTCAACCGCGCTCAGCCTCGATACCGAGGCGTCTGTGTCGGTGCCCTGGATGGTGGCATCGTGGGTGACAGACGAGGGGCCGTGATGCCCGCCTCGACCTCTACCTCTACCGCGTCCGCCGCGAGCGGATCGGAGAGAGCTGAGTAGGTTTGGTATCTCTGGAGCTGGAGCCGACATGGCCAAGAGGTGGTGGAGGTTGGTGAGGCTTGGTGGTGAACGGTAGCTTGAGGTTGTGTGTGGGTGGTGGTTCAAGGTTGAGAGCGCAGCTCCGAGTTAGGCAAGTGATGGGCCATGGGTGTCAGCCCTGCAGGCGGTGCGGGGGCACTCAGGTAGAGTGCCTTAGGTAGGACTTGTCTACAGATTATACCCGCCTATCCTATGAATATCAGTGACGCAATGTAGGACAGCGCGTCTTTCAAGACGGGGCAGCACAATACTTGACATGTTTCGATTTAATTCATCACCCTCACCCGTAGACAAGCTGTTGGTCGATATTGCTTGTTTCACATGTGTCAGGATGAATGTCTCGCCTAGGGAGTCCAGGCGTCTCGAGCCAAGCGCCACTAGGCACGGGCTGAATTCCCCGTCATTGGCTGCTTCAAGGCTCCACTCGGCTGGAATGTCGTCGCGTCTTTAGCACCCGCCGCGCCAGCACGAGCGGCGGATGTACCGGACATGAGCTTAAAGAGGTGGTAGTAGACAGCAAGAGGAACAAATAAAAAGAGTAAGTCAAGTATTTCTTTATAATAAACAACCTAGCTACTTGGGCAATAGATATCTACACTTTTTACTGTATTGTTGCCCTTGATGCATGTTCCTTGGCCTCAGACGAGGTTCGAGATCCTTCGCTGATTACCCAATACAGCAATGGCCGAAGGAAGCCAAGCAATGATTCACCCGAGGAAGCTTCACTTCAGTCACTGTAACAAGAGACACAATGAAAGCACAGGGATAGAGATTGGTAGTATAATCACCTGTTTCTTAAACCAACAGCCAAGAACAAAACTCTCCTCATTCACATCTACGAATCCTCCGTAACCCTTCATCTCCAAATCATGGGGTGTGTAGATCCATCATGGCCATGGGGATGGGGGGGCTGTGCACCATCCTACGTAGGAACACTGCCTGCAGGCAACAAGCACCCCTGCAGCGCCACTAACAATGGGCGTCCCTCACTGTAAAACCCCCATAAAGGTCATTCAACGCCGCCCACCTCGGATCCATCCCTAACCATCCTCCTTCAACTCGAGCGAGGTTGTCCAACCTATTTTATCTTATTCTTCTATCAACAACATCACCGTTTTCTCTTTTGTTCTTTTTCGTAACACACCATCCTTCACTCATTCTATCCGTCATCATGATCTCTCACGTGGGCAAAGTGCTCTGGGAGCGCGGCCACGTCCCCATCGACGTCGCCCTCACCACCCGCGGCGAGTCGCCTCAGATATCGTGGGAATTCATCATCATGATTCTCAACTACATCGTTTTTATCCCCGCCATCCTTCTCGTGAGTCTTCTGTCAACCCCTCATGCCACCACTCTAACACCTTCCAGATCGACTACACCTTTAGCAAGGTCTTCCCCCTCCTTGCCATGATCGAGGATGACAAGCCTCCTGCCTACGAGCCCCTCCCCGTTGAGCCCCTCCACCCCGGCGCCAACGGCCCCAAGGCCTCCTCCACCGCCGCTCCGGGTATCAACGTCGCAGGCCCCGGTGTTGACGGCCGGCCCGTCACCTCGTCCTTCCGGGCCACCTTCCGCCTGGTCCGATCTCACGGCGGCTTCCGCGCCTGTTTCCGTGGTATGCCCTGCCTCATCGTCCAGACCATCTTCAGCGCCCTCATCATTGGCGTCTTCTCGCTCTGCCTTCCCTACGGCGTCGGCGTCTTCGTCGGCGGCCTCGTCAGCTCCGTGCTCCTCGTCCAGTTCAGAGCCGCATGGATCCACCAGGTCATCACCCCTCCCTCTGCCCTCAGCTTCTGGTCCCGTCTGCCCCCCTTCAAGACCACCCTCAAGGCCACCTGGAGGCCTACCCTCATCTTCTGGGTCGCTGGCCAGGCTACCTTTGCCCTCTGCGGCCTCATCATCAACACACTCCAAATCTCAATGGTCGACAACCCTATCGACCTTTCCGTCAGGATCCTCCTTGCCAGCCTCATCCTTGTCTTTGGCGAGGTGGTCCTGCTCATCCCCGCCTGGGTTGTTTACGTCCGCATCTATGCCTCCCTCCTCCCCGCGGACCAGGACACCATCGTCCCCTTCGACCGCTCCTTTAACGGCAGGGTTGAGCCTGCTGTCGTTGGCGGACCTGGCTATGCCTCCCTCGCCGATGCCTGGTCCAGCTTCTCCAAGTCTGCTTGGCGCCGTATCATTATGCTTCATGTCAAGATCCTTGGCGTCAGCTTTGGTGCTGGCATGCTTCTGGGCGCTTTCATTGTCCTCCAGATCTTCATCTTTGGCCTCGTGGCTGCGCCCCAGAATGGCAACTCTGGTGAGAAGGGCGCCTAAGCTGTCATCTCTGCAACCACTCGCAACTCCTACGGCCTTCTATCTCGACCCAACCATCTACTCTAGCATCATCTACGGATAACGTACTATGTATGTAGGGTACAACAAGGTGTGCGTCATTGGATGGATACAAACAATACCATGTATATCACATTTCTTGTCTATCTAGATCTAGTCCCTCTCTGGTAACCAAATCAAAACCGGTTGGAAACTCAATTCATTAACTCTCTTAAACTTCATGCCTGAGCTACCTGCGTCGCCGTGGAACAAGACTCCCACACGTGCAATATCTTGCTTTGCTCTGTAGCTCTTCTCTGCCTCCTCTCATCTCACCCCTAACTCACTTGGCCTCCGTCTTTCGCGCCTAGAGCGCCGTTCCTATAGCAATCATCCGACCTTCCCTGGGTCCCATTGCGAAGCATGTCATAAAATCCAAATCATCGTAGCCTCCCCATCCTCTATGGCCCTCGTCTAGCAAGAAGGGAAGTCGAGGGAACAAGGGAAAATAATCAAGACAAGAAAGAAACAAGTAGAAAGTTTTATCGAACGGGGCATTGTTTGGGGGGGTATGATGGGGGCTTCTACCAGATCTGCTCACAACGCCGTGCCCAACGCAAAAGCAGGGACCTCTGTCTCTCTCTTCGTGTCTTTTTTCTTTTCTTCTCTTTCACGTCTATGACTTGTTAAAGAACCAGCTAGCTCGCTTGTTGCTGCTGCCACTGTTCCCTTCAGTCTGGTGGAGGTTTTGGATGGTCGGGATGGCGGGCGCTACATCGCTGCCACCGCCTCCACGGAGCGGCTTCGCAATCCGGCTACCGGCGCTGGCAAAGCTGAAGCCGCCTGGTGAGTTGAGGCCACGGGTGCTGCCCGCTTTGGCGAGCTCGAGACGCTCCTTGACCGCAGCCAGCTGAACCTCGAACCTAGTAATACACTGTCAGTATTGTTCGGCTGAAAAGGGATAAACAAGGAGATACATACTTGTGGTTGGCAGCAGCCATCTTCTCCTGGCTATCCTGTAGCAGGCTCTCCAGGCTCTGGATACGCTCGTTTCGTGCAATGAGCTTGCGCTCAGCGATGGCAACCTCCTTCTTGAGAGCCGAGTTCTGCTCGACGAGCTGGCGCTGGACCTGGGTCAGCTGCTCGAGGTTCCTCTCCAGGAAGGCCATCTTCTTCTGCTGCGCCCGGTTGTTGGACGATCGGAGCACGTTGTTGTACTGCTCTCGGGTCTCATCCAGCGAGATCTCGAGCTCCACAACACGCTCGCATCGGTTCTGAAGGTCACGCATGAGGCTCTTCTTCATGACGTCGAACTCGGCGATCTGCTGCTGGATCGTCTTGCCATTGGCCATCGGTGCCGCGGCGCCAGCCTTGACGCGCTGCTGAAGGTCGTCGATCAGTGTCTTCATCCTCGTGTTCTCAGCAGCCTTCTGCGTAATGTCGGTCTTCAGCTCATCCACAAACTGAGACTGAGCAGTCTGGCGGTTGGCAAAGGCATTCTCCAGTCGAGCCTTGACCTCCTCGACATCCTCGGGACCGAGGTTGCGGGTGAGAACCTCCTCGTACTCTTGCTGGACGGCCTCCAGACGAGCCTCAAGCTCTTGCCTCCGCCTTGAGTCGGCCTCGCTAGAAGTGGTGCTATACATGGAGAGCTCAGCTTGTCGGACGATGCCTTGCGTCTCCACCAAACGGGCTCGAAGCGCCTGGAACTCATCGGGCGCGATGTTGTCGCCGGTGGCGCTCAGCTCGTGTAGCGCATCGACCTTCTCGATAGTCTCTGCGATATGACGCTCGTTCTCGCTAAACACGTCGCCACCGAGGTCGAAGCCGGCCATCATCTTGGCCATCTTCTCGGCCTTCCTCTTCTCCTTC
The DNA here is from genome assembly GCA_011320165.1 of Fusarium protoensiforme. Classification (NCBI taxonomy): domain Eukaryota; kingdom Fungi; phylum Ascomycota; class Sordariomycetes; order Hypocreales; family Nectriaceae; genus Fusarium; species Fusarium protoensiforme. The sequence goes on along the minus strand of JAANQP010000451.1, from coordinate 2,241 downwards.
TCGTCGAGGGCAGCACCAGTCTCCTTGGCGCTCATCTTGACGTCAAGGAGTTGCTGCTTCACATCGTCAAGCTCCGTAGTAAGCTCCGTGTTTGCCTCCTTCAGAGCGTCCATGGTAATCTGTGCCTCCTTGCTCTCAAACGTGAGCCTCTCCAGCTGCATCTTGAACTCGTTCACCTCGGTCGTGAGCTTCTCGTTCTCCTTGCCCACCTTGCTGTCGTGTTCCTTCAGGTAGACGAGCTCTTCCTTTGTCTCCCGAAGCTGCTTCTCGGCAGCCGTGGCCTGGGACTCCTTTTCTGAGATCTGGTCCTGCAGCTCATTCTCCCGTCGCAAAAACTCTTCTCTCTCGTCCTTGTCGAGCGGCAAGCTGGGTGTGCCAGCGCGTTCGGATATCGCAGGCGTCTCTGAGCGGCTCTCTGCTATTAATGAGGGTGTGGAAGGTCGTGTCGAGCTTCGGACGTCGGCCTTGGTTCTAGCGACGACATCGGAAGTCTTGGGGGCCGCCCATTTCTCCTTAGGAACAGATTCACCAGCACGCCACAGCTGAATTTCGCCCTCGAGGTTCGAGATGTAGCTCTCGAAGTTGGTGACCTGCCCCTGCGCCTTCTTGAGAAGGGACTTGAGCTCGGCAGGGCTGAGCTCGGCGTTGACCTTGGCCTTGTTCTTGATGGACTTGGCTCTCATACCAAATCGCATGGTGCTGAGTGTCTCGGCATCGTTGTAACTGCTAGGAGAGCAGTTGATGATCAGTGTCGTCCGACTGTTACCACCGAGGGATTCTTGGAGGATACGGGTCAACTTGGAGTCTCGGTAGGGGATATGCGAGGATTTGCCGTCGGTGAGGGCGTTGATGACCATTCCCAGGGCACTCAAACTCTTGTTGATCTTCTTGGCCTCCTCGAGGGTCTGTCCGCTCGCTCCAGTCTTGCCGACCTTTTCGCTACCAGCCAGATCCACAAGGAACAGCTGTCCGCTCTTTGCCGAGCCGGTCTCGACGTTCTTCTGGGTGATGGTGATGACGAATATCGAGTGGGATCGCGACGACTCCTGGTTCATGTTGGTGGCGGCGACGGCTCGGGCATTTCCTCCTCTCCTCATGACTTCGTAGACCTCCTGGACGCTCGACACGTAAATCTCCAAGAGACCCTTGACGTAGACGCCACGGTTCTTCTCCTCGTGGACGGGCAGGTTGTCGTTCTGGGGGGCGAGCAGATCGCGGATCCTCTCCATGTAAATCTCCATGTAGCTGACTCGGACGGTGTACTCGATGGTGCCGGGGCTCGACATGATGCTGGCGAAGATCTGCTCGACGATGCGGGGAATAACACCTCGGCCGTCGTCGTCGTCGATGTTTGTGCCCATCATGGTATACGACTTACCGGCACCGGTCTGTCCATAGGCAAAGACGGTTCCGTTGTATCCATTGAGGATATCGTCGACGGTGGAGCGGATCGAGAAGTCGAAAATGTCTTGTTGCTTACATGCCATATCAAAGACTCGGTCAAAGGTGAAGCTGCCCTGCGCCTCCTTGGACTGGGAAACGGGTTAGCCAAAGGGCGTCGAGGCACTCAAGGCGGTGCAAAGGCAGATTATTGACATACGTCGAGGCTGCAGGTGTCCTCGCCATCGAAGGAGACGATGGGCTTTCCGCCCGACTCGAGTTCGATCTTGTTCTGAGGCCGGAACCGGGCGACGACCTTGATGCTGTTTGCGGACGACATGATGGACGCAGGCAATGTGTCACACGGGGGAAGCTATCATCGGGCACAGTGCTGCCGTCCAAGAGTCGCTGGGCTCGATCGTGGGTTGGTTGTACGTATGTATGTATGTAACTTGCAAGTGCTGTCAGGGGGGTGGGAGGCGGGGAGGTCGCAGAGATGCGGGCCGCGGGAGTGCAAAGAGCCGCAAGCCGGCGTCGAGATTCGAGCACCTCGAACACGGGGAGCAGGGAGCGTGAGGGAGAGGGAGAGTGGGAAAAGGATAAGATACTGGAGAGGTCAACAACACGGCCAAGACAGGGTCTGGCTGGCGGGGGGTGGGTGGTTTGTGGTGCGATCAGCAGCAAACACACCGAGAAAGAGAGACGCTGCGGCGCAACAACAACAGCCAGTGGAGGTCAACACACGCACTGGACACTGGACAACACAACACACTTTCGCAAGCTCGAGTCGTTGACAACGATGGAGAGGCGGTGGGTTCTGGCTGAGTTGATTGGAGAACTTTACTGCCAAGAGGGGGGGTG
>JAANQP010000450.1:0-19536 GCA_011320165.1 Fusarium protoensiforme | reverse complement strand
TTTTTTGGGCTCCCGGCCACCAACTTTTTTTTGACATCACCAGGGGACCCTCCATCCCAGCTTTCATCGGTTGATGCCCGTCCTTTTCTACTCTCTAAAATCAAACACATTCCAGTCAGGCCATTCAACCTTTTGGCTTGTCTCGAGTAGAGCCGAACTAACCTGAGACTTTTGGTCGTCATCCCGAGACCAATCTCTGTCTCGTCGGCCTCACATCGTCTGTCTTTCTCTAGTCAGGCCCAACTGCAGTTGCAGTAACAACGCATCAAGGGCCTCCCCCACACCACCATCACCACACCCGCAACAAATCGCCTGGTCCAATCCTCCACCGCAACCACCAGCGCCCGCTGGTGAAACCTTCGCCTTGTCGAACAACTCGCTCTCGCACACTCCAAAACCTCGTCCTTCCAGCGCCGCAGACGTGTCGAGAATACGCCCCTCGTCTGCGAATAACGACCTCCACGACCGTAACGCGCCCACGACCCCTACCCAGCAACAGCAACGCCAGCAGTCCAACGTCTCCAGACCGCTGCCAATCCAGACTCCGGACCCCGTCGAGCGACTTTCTACGCCGTCCTCGCAACCACGAAGCCTTCGCCGAACTCCCAAATTCGAGGCACCTCCGAGCCCTGCCCCTGAGTCTCGCAAAGTCCACATCGCCGCCGCATCGCTCGGCTTCGTGCCCAAGGCGACCCTCGCGGCCGTCAACGACTTGCCTGAGAACCACCCAACTGTGTTGGGCCTCATCCCGCTCCACTCGGTGCCCCAACAAGCTCCCCGTCGCCGGCGACGGCTCTCGCAGGATCTGACCGAAGATCCCGACGAGGTGTCTTCAGAACATCTTCAATCCCCTCCGAGACAAAAGACTCCTTCTGTTACTGCAGACCGCCCCGACCCACACCCCGTGGTCCGCATCTCCAAGCACACCCACAGCGCCATCCTCTTTGCCCTCGAGGAGGCGCTGCGCAACCCCAACCCCTTCACTCCAGATCTTGAAGAGGAGTCCGCAAGCATGGCCGACCTCATGGTTGCTGGAGGTGTGCCTCCTACCTCCAATGGCAAGCCTGCCGCTTCTTTCCGTCCCACTGCCGGTCCTGGTCAGACAAGCTCGCCCTCTGGCATCAGAGGCCCGAGGATGATCATGCAGGAGCGTGCTGCCCGAGAGGCGCGACAACGCGCCGAGGCAGAGCAGCAGCAGCGCGAGAGGGCTGAGCAAGAAGCACGCATCCTGGAGCAGGCACGGAGAGCAGAAGAGCAGCGTAGAACTGCTGGCGTTGCTGCTGGGCAGGCTAGTGGCGCCGAAGCGCGTGAGCCCGTCAACCCCCAGCGACAGGCGCAAGTCGCCCCCGAAACCACCTCAGCCCGAGCAAGGGCATCTACTACTTCTCAAATACCTACCGCACGACATGGGCGCTCTGGTTCAACCGCCCAGGCGCCTCCTCAGACTTACACAGGCCCAGCAACCACCGCACAACCTGTCTTTAGCGCACCAGGTGCCGACGGCGGAGCCCAGACAACTGCCGGCGGTGCCAGCGGCTCAAAACCGCGCAATTCGTTCCCCCATGCCTTTGAGCGCTGGGAGACACTGTCTGCTCATTGGGAGGGTCTTACTAGTTATTGGATCCGAAAACTTGAGCAGAACAAGGACGAGCTGAACCGCGACCCTCTGAACCAGCAGCTCGCTCGTCAGGTGACCGATCTATCTGCCGCCGGCGCGAACCTCTTCCATGCTGTTGTCGAGTTGCAGCGTCTCCGCGCGAGCTCCGAGCGCAAGTTCCAGCGCTGGTTCTTTGAGACTCGGGCTGACTTGGAGCGCGCACAAGAAGTTAACGCCCTCCTAGAAGCTGCCTTGGAACAGGAGAGACGCGGCCGAGCCGACGCCATCCGAGAGGCTGTCGAGAACGAACGGGGAACCTCAAAGGCCCAGAAGCAGCTTACCGAAATGCGAAAAGAGCTTTCCATATCCAAGGAGGAGGCACGACGAGCATGGGAGGAGCTGGGGCGACGAGAGCAAGAGGAGCGCGACAGAACTCTTTCTCTGCAGTCAGGACAACCTACCATTGTCGGAGGCGTCCAGGTCGTGCCCATGACCCAAGGTCCCAGCCGATCTCGAGGTCAAGCCGCCTATCAGGCTGAATATGGACAGGGCTACCCGCCTGAGGTGACAGCATCTCCACAAGGCCAGCCTCCTGTAACTGCCGGCGGCGATGGATACCTTCAGCCTGTCCCGCCAGGTAGCAGCGGTAGTTATCAGGCGCCAGTGTCTGAGGGTGGTTACAGCGAAGGTGAGTACGTCATTGATGCCAATGGGAACTTCATTCTGGATGCCCAAGGCAACAAGATTCCTTTCGCTGCACCACCCTCGACGTATTCTGATTCTGATCCTGACGCAGAAGAGTATGAGACGCCTGCCACCACCAACCCACCAAGTGGTAAACAAGAGTCTCCCTCAACTTCTGCTGGTGGCGGCCAATGGACTGGCACATACTCGGATCCTCAGGACTATTCTGGCCAAGGCTATGGTGCTCCCGGCTGGGAGACTGTTCCTCGACATCACCACCCCACGAGGCTGAGCGATGTCATGGAAGAGGAAGATGAGCGTAGCCGGGCCAGCACAAGTCGCGTCTAGGAGTCGGACTAACCAGGAGTCCCCGCTGATACAAAAGAAAGAAAGAAAGAAAACCTCAGGGCCAAAGTATATACACATCCCTTTCCAGACGCGAACATAATTATATCGGGACCACAGCGGCCTTGCCTCGACTCAATCCTTGGGGCACCAAACAGCAACTCTTCAACAAACCGAAACAAAAGGAGAGAAGAAACGCCGCTGTTGGGTACGACTAGTTCAGCTACAGTTTTGTCTGTTTTGTCAGAGTACCGTTGCATAGCATTGGCATCGTTTACGGCCTTGATTTACACCCGCACTAATGGAAATTCGGTTCACCGGCCATGTTTTGATATTTGTATACCGGAACAGAGGAGCTCCATAGACCAAGTTTGCATTTAGAAGGTCTATATCATTTCGGATCCTCTTCCCGCGCGCGGCCTTTGCCTCCAGCTATCTGCGGCATTCATTACCTGCCTGTCGACCATGTCCATTCATCTGATGCTCTGCCTCTGACGACGAGGTAGAGTTGTCGAATCATTCATTGTACCAAGGAACCACTGTACTACACACACATCGCCACGAATGACTCCCCGGGGGAGATTCAGTCAGCTGAGGCGGGAGGAAGAGCTCGAGAAGCAGTCCCTGGGGACCCTGACCACCTCTTGTCAACGCTGGCACACAAAGACTACAAACCAACACTACTCCAAAGGGACGGGCATTCAGAATTGACACACACACACATACAACTTGTACGGTATCACCACCGGCGGGAAGGATACCGGGGCAGCGGAGTTGAGGGAATGCTGGACGGAGTACAGGGCGCGGAGGGGGAATCTGGGAGTTTTTGTCATTGTTTTTCTCGTTTTTCGCGCATAAGGTCCTAATATCATTAGAAGGCACCCGGTGTTGGAGGGCCGGATACGCATGGGCTAGAGTACAGAGTCAATGTAAAATTCCTGTGTATTGATTGACATTAACAAGTCTTTGTCTCTTGTGCAGTTGATATTTGTGACCGTCGTGACGACTCGTCGAGGCTTGAAGAATATTAGATGCTTTGTTCGAGTATAGGTTTGTTTTTGCCTCGATCTCTTCGGTGTTCGTACCCGTGTCACCGGGGGGTTCCAGAGTAGATTACTCGCAATAAAGCCCAAAGCTAGTCTCATAGAAGAAGACCCTCTTCACCTGGGTAGGTTGTCTTGTGCTCTATTTGAATAGGTGACCATATCCTAGAGGGCTTCACACTACATGGGACCTTTTCACACATACACACACTGGCATCACATAGAAACAGACTGAAACAACATCAATCTCATCGTGTGCTCTCGCAACGGCCTTTGATTGATCCCCAAACCCTATAGATTTATCCGCGGCGGACAAGAAGAAGCCTTACAACCCAAGAAAAAAGGTCTGCCGCACTCGACGAGAACTAACCCAATCGCCCCCGTGTTGAAAAGATGTAATGAAACTACAGAGGAAAAAAAAAAACGCCTTTCGCTCGCCTCTTTCTTCTCTCGCAACTCCCAAAATGCGTCACATTCTATTCATACAGCTGAGTCGCCTCTACCATTCTCGCCGCCGCCGCCGTCTCGTGGAGGTGTGCCCCAGGGGAAGCTGTCGCTGGTGCTGGCTTGCGACGACTGCCTGCCTCTGCCCCTGAGCCAACTCATCGAGAGGAGGTTGCCTAGCGGGCCCGATACCGTAGAGCTTCTATTTCGTTGGTGTCTCCGGGCGACGAGGCCGGGGAACCCTGTGCTCTTCCGTCGCCGTCGTGTCAGTCTTCGGGGAGTTGACTCGGTGCTGGGGCCTGACTCTTCAGCGGCCGCAGCGCCACCTACAGACCTCCTTGTCGGCAGCAAGGGTGAGGACTCGGTATGCTGTGGGAGTGTGCCGGACCGTCGTCTGTTCCCGGGAGTGCTAGGCTCATCGCGATCTTCCAACTCATCCCAGATCTCAGCGCGCTCAGCCCACCGTGAGCTTCTCTTGCGAGAGGGAATCAAGGGGGTCTCGCAAATCGCAGGCGGAAATGTCTGATATGTATGTGGTATCGTGTCGTCCTCGGCAACCGCATTGTCCGAGCCGAGGAGAGACTCTTCTTCCCCTTCCGTGTCCTCTACAAGCCCCAGGCCAGGCGCCAGAGATGACTGGCCAACTCCGGGTGTATGCTGCTCATCGCTCAGGCGCCAAGACAACGCGAGCACGCCCGAGAGGAGGATGACCGTCCCCAAGGCGATGAGACAGGCTCTTAAAGGCGATATTAAGCTCGTCTGGTTAAAGTATATCAAACCGTCTAGAATGGCAACGATGTTGTAAACGCAGAAAACCAAGGGATAGAGAACCGAGGTTGAGACCAGCTTAAGGCCTCGGTGGAGGTAATAAAGTTGGCACAGGGCCAACGTGACAAGCGCCATAACAATCGCCCACGATTGCCAGTGGACAAACTGGTTGCGTCCAGCGATCGTCTTGATGACTAGCTCGACAGAGGACTTGGCGAATAACAGAGCATGGGCCGAGAGATCTCCACTTATGACGCCGTATGTGATGCCACGAGCTAGTCGAAACCGGGCGTCGTGGGAGAAGTTCGAGACGCTGTTGACCACGTCGATGGATAACGCAAGGGTGGTGACAAACAGGGCCTGGAGAATCATCCAGACCACATAAGGTTTGCGCGCCATGAGCTCCAACAGCTCCTTTAGGTCATGCGCTGGAGAAGGGATGGCTCCGAAAATGGCAATCAGCACGGCGCCTGTCGTGACGAGGACCGTCCCGGACAGGGACCATTGCGTAAAGGGCTCGCTGAGTATCAATGACGCACATATCGAGTTGAAGACGAGGCCCGCGGCCTGAAGTGTCGAGAGGACGGGGAGTGGTAGAGTCGAGATCTGAACGGTGCTTCCGAGGAGGTTCGCCACGATGAACATGCCCATGCCGATCTGCCATCTCCTCCTCCTGTAGGGCGGTCGCCGGACATCGTGAGGTCCCTTTTCGTCCTCGAGTATATGCGACTTGCGCTGCAAGGTCAGGCCGAGGCTCTGAACACTTGTCGATAGCAATCCGACCAGAATTCCAAGCTGTGAGGGCGAGCATTAGCAAATCATCCATTCGGCCGACCGGCGCATCTGCCATCAAACGTACAGCTATGCTCCCTCCAGATGAGATGCCGCCAAGCAACCCCATTGCGCCTCTGCCAGGTCCGAGGTCATCTGGCAGCGGAGACTCGAAGCGGGTAGCTGAGGCGTCGCATAGGAAGCGTCCCCGATTCGATGGTCGCCTTGTGCTGCCTGTATTGGGTAGGATGGGTTCGTTTCAATCGGATACAGACGCGAATGGCTCGTTGAAGCGCCGGAATGATGAAGCGGCAGCCTTGCGGACCGGCAGTTGGATCGCGACCCGGGGTTTGTCTCCTGGTTGGCGCTGACACCTTGGGTTGCAGGTGGAGGGATTGGGGGCAGAGCGGTGTTGTGGAAGGCAAGGGAGCGATAATTCGATGCAATCTGTTTCCGTTTCAAACCTAATAACAAGAAAGTCGGAGAGTCGAATTCAAGTCGAGGGACACCTGACGTGAGGCCATGCAGCTCCAACACGAGACCAGTCAGCCACTTGTGGCGGTGCATTTACATAATAGTCGATAACGATCCTTATCGGAGCCCATGAGTGGCCACATGCACGAAATAATGGGGCAATGCAACATGGAGACCTGTGGCTTGCCCAAGCTTTAGGTTGGGTAAGATGGGCTGGGCGACGAACAGCTCAAGGTGGTCCTGGCGGCTGGCGTCACAGCTACTGTAGTTACTTGCTTGCTTGCACTGCACTCCACTCCCAAGCCTCAACCTCCATCTCTCGCCGACGCTCCTAACAAAAGGCCATCGACTGCCTCTCATTGCTATTCTTCTGACCGCGCCGAGGCTTTGCTTGCCTTCTCAACTCCTCGATTCCATCGAAATCCTCCAGTTCCTCCCCCCTAAACCGCCACCATGTCGCAACACGCATTGTCCGACCAGCAGGTACGCAGCCCAAACGACGCAGCCATCGTCATCATCCTCCCATCCGTCTTACCAGGCTGCTAACGCGCGCCCGACTCACCCCAGGTCGACAATGAGCTCCGCAAGATGACGGCCTTCATCAAGCAGGAAGCTATGGAGAAGGCCCGCGAGATCGAGATCAAGGCCAACGAGGAGTTCGAGATCGAAAAGTCCAAGCTCGTTCGCCAGGAGACCGACGCCATCGACGTCCAGTACGAGAAGAAGTTCAAGCAGGCCACCATGTCCCAGCAAATCACCCGCTCTACCGTCTCCAACAAGACGCGGCTCAGGGTCCTCGGCGCCCGCCAGGAGCTGCTCGACAGCATATTCGAGGATGCTCAGAAGAAGCTCGCCGAGGGTGTCAAGGACAAGGGCAAGTACCAGAAGGTCCTCAAGGGTCTCGTGCTTGAGGGCTTGTATGCTCTCAACGAGCCCGAGCTTCAGGTCCGCGCGCGCAAGAAGGACTATGACGTCGTCAAGAAGGCCATCGACGAGGCTTCCAAGGAGTTCAAGAAGCAGATTGGCAAGGACGTCACGGTAAAGCTTCAAGAGGACCAACCCCTCGCTGACGGAATGTACGTGCTCTCCCCTCTTGATTCAAGAGCTGTGTTGCGGAAGCTAACAATTCTACAGTGCCGGCGGAGTGGTTATCATTAGCGGAGACGGCAAGATCGACATTGACAACACCTTCGAGGCTCGGTTGCGGCTCCTGGAGGACTCTGCCGCTCCCGCGGTGCGAGAGGCCCTGTTCGGAAAGAATCCCAACCGCAAGTTCTTTGACTAAACTCCCATGAGTGCCATTGGTTCATGGTTACTTACCTCTGCTTATACATCAAGCCCCCCGAGATGAGTGCACGATCAGGGAGGGCTCTATCATCTGCGACCCGCCTTGTTAATCAGTCTGTGCTTTGTAGTTTAGAGGCTGTGCATCATCTTTTCATTATTGTTTGTCTGGTTACGGACTTGGCTCGTGGTAGAATTCATTACACGTTCATAATCCTTCGTCTCAAGTGATATTGTCCTCCTTTCCCTTGAATCCTTTGCGCCTGCGCCTAGTGAGAGTTGCCTATGCTGCATCCTCCCTATTTCGCCCTGACGACAATGGTATCTTGGTCGGCCACGGGGGAGGTGGCCGCTAGGGCCTTTTCTGTTGGTTTCCGTAGGAAATTCTTCATGTAGTTCTGTTGTTGTGGTAGGAAAGGGTCCTCTCGCTGGCCTGGGAGGTCAAACACGCTCTTCTTGGCCTTTCGGCGCGTCCGGACAGAGTGGGCAAGTCGTTGCTGAACCCATTCAATGACACTCTTGGCTTCAGTTCGGGCGAGCTTCATGCCTGCGTCGTTGATCTTTCTCCAAATCCCTCTAAGTTGGGTTGTGAGTTCATCAATCTCGCTGTTGAACTCCTTCACGGCGTCTGGGTCATCGGCAGAGGCAAACGAGCCGTCGTCGACTGCAATGTTGAGAAGGATAATGTTTGCCTGCAACTCGGCAAAGTCCGTCTTGTGCCCAACGGAGAAGTCGTCGTCTTCAAGGCGGTCGATGATGCCTTGGACGCTGACCGTGTTATCCGGATGATGGCGACCTAGGTCTGGATCATCGAAAAGAAACACCACGGCGAGCCGGCGTCTTAGATCGTGGACCTTGGGCGTACTGACTGGTAGACAGGTTAGAGCATTTGTTCTCACACATTGTGCCTTGATGAGAATGTGTAGTAATGAGCAGGTGTGGAAGCACTAATTCATGCGTCAATAACCAATCCGAAGTGTGCCGTGTGATACGACTTACGAAGACGTCCCAGCTCACTTGAGGAACTGCCTCGACTAGAGTCTTGATGGTGTTCTCGTATGCAGCCAGGAGATCAATGTTGTAGATGAGGAACTTGTCCATCGACATCCGTAGCAAAGCTTGTGCAGCATAGACGACAGATTCCAGAGTCATAGACGGAGTCATGGTACTTATGAGCGATAAGAAGGAACTCAACGTGGACCAGTCGCGCCCCTCATAGGGCTCTATGCCAGGTTTCGACAATTTCAGCTCAGTGTCCCGTTGCTCAAGCCCGGGGGAGGCGCCGAAGCGGTAGAACAGCTCCTCCAACCGTTGCGGCGTGACCAGACGCTCAATCTGTTCGGAGCAGTTGTTAATCAGGCTGGAATACTCCTTCCGGGCGAGGGTTGACTTTTGAAGACAGAATTCGCTGAGAATCCACTCAAATAGTTCGTCTGGCAAACCTCCACGCATGCCAAGTAGTGTGAGCGGCAACCCAGATAGGAGATGCTGCTCTCGAGTTTGCTGATCGCCTTGTGTCAATATTTTCCAAGGCCCCTTGTTAAGATTCTTTGGTGCTGCCTTTGGACTGGGTGGTTGATAATCTTCGTTGAAGAAGCAGTATCGAAGTTGAGACTGACCAGGCTCTGATCTTTGCACCGCTCTGAGGACCTTCTGGGCGTTTTGTCCGGTATTGTTCTTGACGATGTCCTCCAAAACGTCCCGCGATGCCTCGTCTGTCATGATCTCATCTTCAGCATCAGCAAGCTCAGTCAGAGCCTTGGCTCTTATTGAGCTCGCATGTGTAGCATCATCCTGCCGCGCATCCTTGGCCAGAGCCTTGAGGTCGAATTTGTGTTTTGGTATAATGGCCAGTGGCGATGAGTGAAACTCAACGGCGGTTCTCTTTGCTCTTGGCGTGGCATATGGATTCTTGGTAGGAGAGTCAGCCAACTTGGCGGGGCGTGCTCGCCCTATGATGGCGCATAGGTCCTCGAGGGAGTCGTCTGACGAAGCCCCCAAGTCATCCTCATCATCCGAGGCGCGGATCTCGATGTCCCGTGCCAGCGGTTCCTTCTTCTTGACAGGGGTGACAGCAACTTGGCTCAGCGGGGATGAGGGCGGTAATGGAGATGGCGAGTGAGGCTTCGAGGTCTGGGGTTCCTGGGGTGTTTGGGGCCTCGCCACAGGCTTGAAGAAACTCATAATATTCCCATTTTTGGCCTTTTGCGACATGTTGGGCCTCTTGCGGTGAGAAAAATGCTAGCTGGTGAATGAACAACTGATGGTACGAGGCTCTGAGGGCCTTCGGATCCTTTGTCACAGCAATCGCAGGTTCATGGGCTGGTGAGAGGTGTAGTTGGACCGCGTTAATTGGAAACGGGTCGCGTTTGGCGGGGCGTATACGGGCGTCGGCGTGGCTGCTGTCAGCACAAAGTGCACAGAGTGAGGCGCAGCCTCTTCCTTGCTGTGGCGCGACAAAATTAGCCGCCAAGGCTCTGTGAGACAGAGCCCGTTGATGCTCCCCCCTATCTCTCCCATAATAGAGCCATGGCCAGCCCAGAACTTCCAGAAGGGCCTCCCGCTTGGATTGTCGGTCACTACGCAGTAACTAGCCCTCAGCTTTGACCAACTCTAGCAGGCAGCTAGCTTCTAGGGTTCGTGGTATTTACGTGGCAACTGACGTATGTAGGGTTAGGTGACGAACCGACGCGCCGGATGCGCTCCGTAACCCATGGATCCATGGATGGGATCAAGCCTCATAATCAATCATCAACAGCTGCGTGTTTCGTGTCCTACCGGAAAAGGGGGCTGTGCGCCTGCACCCGCACCGAGGGCCCTGGGAATGATCGTCATCGTCGATGGAACCTTGCAGTCGGTCGCTCGTTGCTCATTCCAGCGTATTGCGTGCCTGTGCTACTGGGTACTGCTGCACAAATCACATTGCATGCGACCATTGTTCGCGCGACGAAATCGGGTTTGGATCCTCGTGTCTGGCATGTGTCTTTGTCCCCAGAAATGCTCATGCAGCAGCGCGGGTTCAGCTGTAGCCCCTGGCTTCATCTCGTGACGGTGCAACTTTATACGAAACCCGCAGTGAGAGAAAAGATTATCGCGATCGATGCGTGATTGACGTGTTCAAGTGCTATCTGGAGTTCAATCTGACGGGGCAGTGACTGTTAGAGATGCTATCAGATGCTCACACACTCTGCGCAGTAAGCTGAGAACTCATCTGACAAGCGGGATGCGATCCCATACGACGCTCACCGACAACCAGCCATGAGCATGAGTGTGGGGCATATCCGAACCGTCGACTCAGATGCCCAATCCGGGGCCGAATTCTAGAATTCGCAGATTACGCAGCGTAGCGTTTCATTGCTTTTTCGACAGTATGGTTCGCAAGCGATCACTGACGGGCCATGTCGCTGGAAATTTGGACCTGCAAGCCAAGGGGAAGGCGACCCCTAGCCAGGGTCTTGCGGGAACTCGACAGGTACGAAACAGGAGCAGAGGGCGCTCTGGCTCCTGAGCGGTGCTGGGCTAGAGCTTCAGAACAGGGGGATAACTGGGTCGCTATTGTCCAGTTCCTTGTACGTGGTATGTACTGCACTGCACCGTGGTGGTGAGGATCGTGGCACTGGTGGGCGCAATGCCACCCAGCACAGAAGGCTCTGTCACGGGAATAGCATGCATATTATGGATGCAGTCATGATTCCTGCAAGGCTGCTAGCATAACCTTCTTGCTCTTTGACTTTCCGAGCAACAACTCAACTCGTGTGTGTGTGTCGATAGGTGAGCAAGAGTCGAGTGGAGCAACCAGCGACGGCGACTCCGCCGAATGGGTGTGCTGCGCAGCAGTGGGTATAGGCCCTCGGGCCATTGACGTTGGTGTCGCCGTCCGCTTCTTTCGCTCGTAATTAAGACCCGAGAGTCCGACGATGCGGACGTAAGGCTTCGCTGGCCACTGGTGTGTCCGACACGACATGACGGCCATTACGGGAGGCACGGAGGATGAGGCAGTTGCTTCTATCCGGTATAGGAAGGCCACCAGGACCCCGGACCCGAGGGCGCCGAGACCGACTGCGCCTCGGACAATTTAATGAGATTTTTGAACAAGAAGATGCTTGTGAAAAGAAGGGGAAGCGAAGAAACAGAAAACAAACAAAAAAGGAGATGGCCGGCCGCGAGACGAGGGGTAAATGCTCATATCGGCGTGGGGCTGACTGGGTTGGATCGTCGCATCCATCTCTGGCCGGACGAGGCGGGCGGAGATCATCTTTGTTCAAGCATGCCCGTAGAGTTATGTTGGCGAGCCTATCCCCTTGCCGTTTTCGGCGGAATATGTAAGAACTGGACGGCAGCGGGCCGAGACCGTAGAGTTACTCTACAACCAGGTCCTCGAATGATAACTGAGCGAAATCTATCCAAGTTGGATGCCAAGCAGGCACAGATCTGAATCCCGGGAGACGACGGATTCTGCTGCCGTGGAGGGATCATTGCCTGCCTGTAGTTACGTAGGTCGGTACCTGGGCATTCATGGATTCAAGATTACAGGCCGTTGAGTGGTTGGAAGAGGGTTCACCGAGATATCTAGTCAGATCTCCCGCCTGACTTGTGATATTTAACGTTTTCCTGGTTTTGCCATCAGCTATGCTGATGGGAGTTTACGTCGGCTTGCAGAGACCAGCCAAGCATTCTTTCAACCTCTGTCGTCAGTGACAGCTGGAGGACCCCGTTCTTTTCGCCAAGATGAGCACCTCGTAGAGCCCCAAGGGAGGCACCGAGAAAGCTTGGCCGTTGTTGGCAGCCTACCACCCCCTGCCCTCGTCAGGGGTGATTTTCGAGAGACCGGCGGCTGGGGTGGAGGATACGGTAGTAAAACCTGACTGATGGCAGAGTCTCAGCTTGGAGCCTGCCCACCAGCCGTCAAGCTAACGCTGGGTCAAGACGGTGAGCGGGCTCTGCTTTGCCAGGGCGGCTCCATAACGGATGGCTTACATGAGCACGAGAAAACAGAGCCGGCCATGACAACGTTGATGAACAATCACTCGACATGAGACTAGTCATGCTGATGGCAGCGGATGGAAGCTTCCCAAGGTAACCTTTAGAGATGGCGCTATCGACAATCTGGAGTCGCAACGACAACGGCCCGGCCGGACGAGAAAATGTCCGGCTGCGGACGCGAGAAGGTGCTATAATTGTCAAGGTTACAACCCCGACACCGACTGGATGACAGAGCGGAAGCCATCGGTCTGACCCTTAGCGCCCAGGCTGAGCAGATACCTATTGATATCACGAGAGGTAGACAAAGAGGCGAAAGAGGTGTAAAAAATTTCAATGTGCAAAGGGCGGATTGATAGGCCCTTGGCGAATTTCAGACACGGCGTCTTCCCCCTTTGCAAGGGGTGCGTGTCTGACGCTTCAAGGGGCCCCAAATGCCAGACAGAGGCGCATGCAGTAAGAGGAGATGATGGCCAATATTGATTGCTTCTGGGCGCCGGAGTTGACAACGAGAGCCAACAGGCAGAGCGTCCAATCCGGGTTGTAGATGTCGTCCGTTATCGCCGTTGGCTGTTGCCTTGAGCCGCCTCAGCAGAGGGACAGAGACCAGACAGACAATCCAATATGAAAGGATCCATGGAGAGCAAGGTTCCGTTGCAGTTCTAGTGTCGGGATCTGGTGAATTATGCGGCATCCATGAGCGACCGACACGCCCCGAGACGCCCGAACAGCCCGCCCCGTGCTTCCGGGGCTGAAGTAACGGAGGACCAGGGTCGCTGGGTTATTTACTGGAGGCAGCCTTCCATCAGTCAGTAGAGGTGAATTGGATGTGTGGCGCGGCGTTAGTGGGTGTGGCCGCTGATTGATGCCGCCGTTGCTGCCATCGTGAACGAGCTATCTAGCTTAGCACCCGCTCCAGCCGACGACGACGACGCCTTGCGAGCAAGGGATTCTGGGGGAATGGATGGACAGGCGGATAGATGAATTGAAGGCTGTACTGGCCGGATTCTGGGGTCGTAAGCAAGCATAGGTGAATGCGAGACAGCGAGGCATCTGCGTCGGCCACAGAGAGCCTAGGATCCGACTGGACCTAGACTGTAGGCGCCTTTAGCAGAGGAGGATCAAGGCCATGCATTGGAAGGCCAGCATTTGAAGACAGGTACCTGGGGTGTACATTCCGGGCAGACGAGTGAGTGCGTCGGATGGGCCGGGATGCCAGCTCCCCACGCACACCCACCCACCACAGACGACGCCCCACGCCCTAGACACCCACTCTCCACTGCCATTTCCCTTGGAGCAGCTCTCGCCGGCGAGCCCCAGGCTCATGTCCCGAGCGGGTACCGTCCAGAAATGGCCATCCCAGAGTACTAGAGTCTCAGGCCCTTCAGCGGGCTGCATGGTTTTGACTGGCGGACGGGATGACGGGGAGTAATGGATGGAGTGGATGGAGTGGGAGCGGAGGGTGAGGGTCGCTCCAAAGTCCACCGTAGCTTTTTTTCCCTTCCTTGCCGCCCCGTTCTTGCTTACACAACTCCCCTTGGGTGCGCCGCTGCTGTTGTTGCTTGTACTTCGCCCTCACTTCTGCTTCAAACAACCTCCAACGCTCCCCTTCCCTCGTCTTGACGACAATCAGAAAACGGCCCGGGTGAAGCCGTTGTTCGCCTCAAAACATCACCTGTCCGCCTCCCGCAGCCTTTTCCACGAGCAGCTGGTGTTGCTTCAATTGCACCTGCTCCATCCGCTTCTCGTACTACGCCCTCTCCCTCGCCCGCTCGACGTTTGCTCCGCCCAAGTGTCCCCCAATCTGGCTGGCTTCGAGGGGCCGATCGGGCGTTTGCCCGCGACTTCAACAACATGACCACCACAACCACCACTGACGGTCACCTTGATCCTCAGGCCATTAATGCTACCCAGCGAGCGCGATGGGCCACCCAGAGAAAGAGCGTCAATAGCAGCAACAACAAGCGCAGCTCCCTAATGAACCGCATCGGACACAAGAAGACGGGCTCGAATGAGAAGAACTCACCACCCTCCGACGGATCCGATCCGCCCGGCGACGATCAACTAACCCACGACGCTGCCGAGAACCATGACGATGATGAAGACGAGGAGGATAACGAGAACCGGACACTCTTTTTCAATCAGTCTCTGCCGAAAGAGCTCGTCGACGAGAATGGCCACCCCATCCAGTCCTTCACGCGTAACAAGATTCGAACGGCCAAGTATACACCCATATCCTTCGTGCCCAAGAACCTGTGGTTCCAGTTCCACAATGTCGCAAACATTTTCTTCTTGTTCCTGGTTATCCTGGTCGTAAGTTAACCATTCCACCCTCTTGCAGCCTTGCACATAAACCTTAACCATCGTACAGATCTTCCCCATCTTTGGCGGCGTCAATCCCGGCCTCAACGCAGTTCCCCTGATCTTCATCATCACTGTCACGGCCATCAAGGATGCCATCGAGGATTACCGAAGAACCATTCTCGATATCGAGCTTAACAATGCCCCGGTTCATCGACTGCGAAACTGGACAAACGTCAACGTCCTCGAGGGAGACGTCTCCACCTGGCGACAGTTCAAGAAGGCCAACTCGCGATTTTTCGGTCTCATCTGGCGCTCTACCCAGAGCCTGTGGTCCAAGAAGGCCAAGGAGGAGCTGGCCAAACGGAAGACGGGTCCATCGCAGGAGGATGCTCCTCGTTCCTCGGTTGAATCCCATCGTACCAGACGATCCGTGCGCGGGTCTCTCGCTTCACCTTTCTCGAACCGCGAGTCCTTCATGTCCGCCCGCGAGGATATTCAGATGACCCCCGTTCCATCTCCATCTCCCCAGGCTACGCCGCATGTTCAGATCCAGCTTCCCGACCAACAGGACGCCAAGCGTTCAGCTGCTCTCGCGCAGATGAAGTCTGATTTCATCAACTACACCCATCCCGCTGCTGGCGCTCGATTCCAAAAGGACGCCTGGAAGAGTCTGGTTGTGGGTGATTTCGTGCGAATTTACAATGACGAGGAGCTTCCTGCCGACATCATTATTCTCTCCACCTCTGACCCCGATGGAGCCTGCTATGTCGAGACCAAGAACTTGGATGGCGAGACCAACCTGAAGGTCCGCCAGGCTGTGCGCTGTGGCCGATCTCTCAAGCACGCCCGTGACTGCGAACGCGCCGAATTCGTCATCGAGAGCGAGGCTCCCCAGCCCAACCTGTACAAGTACAACGGTGCCATCAAGTGGCAGCAGATCGTGCCTGGCTATGCCGATGACGAGCCCGAGGATATGACGGAGCCCATCACTATCGACAATCTTCTTCTGCGTGGTTGCAACCTCCGAAACACCGAATGGGTTCTCGGTGTGGTTGTCTACACTGGACACGACACCAAGATCATGCAGAATGCTGGTATTACCCCTAGTAAGCGCGCACGAATTGCCCGAGAGATGAACTTCAACGTTGTCTGCAACTTTGGTATCCTGCTCGTCATGTGTCTCCTGTCCGCTATCGTCAACGGCGTCGCATGGGCAAAGACGGATGCCTCACTCTACTTTTTCGATTTCGGCTCCATTGGTGGGAAGCCAGCTATGAGCGGTTTCATCACCTTCTGGGCCGCTATCATTCTCTTCCAGAACTTGGTTCCCATCTCACTCTACATCACGCTGGAAATCGTTCGAACCCTGCAGGCCATCTTCATCTTCAGCGACGTGGACATGTACTACGAAAAGATTGACCAGCCCTGTATCCCAAAGTCCTGGAACATCTCGGATGATGTTGGACAAATCGAGTACATCTTCTCCGACAAGACCGGAACACTCACTCAGAACGTCATGGAGTTCAAGAAGGCAACGATC
The DNA here is from genome assembly GCA_011320165.1 of Fusarium protoensiforme. Lineage (NCBI taxonomy): Eukaryota > Fungi > Ascomycota > Sordariomycetes > Hypocreales > Nectriaceae > Fusarium > Fusarium protoensiforme. The sequence continues at coordinate 3,302 of JAANQP010000450.1, read as the reverse complement.
AATGGACAGCCTTATGGAGAGGCTTACACCGAAGCCCAGGCGGGAATGCAGAAGCGACTTGGTGTCGATGTTGAGAAGGAGGGTGAGAGAATCCGGGGCGAGATCGCTGACGCCAAGGTTCGCGCAATTGCTGGCCTTCGCAGAATTCATGACAGCCCGTACCTTCATGATGAGGACGTCACCTTCATTGCCCCCGATTTCGTTTCCGATTTGGCTGGCGAGCACGGCCCTGAGCAGCAGCAGTCCAACAACTACTTCATGCTTGCCCTGGCTCTCTGCCACACCGTTATTGCCGAAAGGATCGATGGTGATTCACCCAAGATGATCTTCAAGGCTCAATCTCCTGATGAGGAAGCTCTCGTCGCTACCGCTCGCGATATGGGTTTCACAGTTCTCGGCCACTCGGGCGAAGGCATTAACCTCAATGTTCTGGGTGAGGACCGACATTACCAGATTCTCAACACGATCGAGTTCAACTCGAGCCGTAAGCGAATGAGCTCGATTGTGCGAATGCCGGATGGCCGTATTGTTCTGTTCTGCAAGGGTGCCGACAGTGTCATCTACGGTCGCCTGAAGAGGGGAGAGCAGAAAGAGCTCAGGAAGGACACAGCTGAACACCTGGAGATGTTTGCCCGAGAGGGTCTCCGCACCCTTTGCATTGCCCACAAGGAAGTGTCCGAGCAAGAGTATCGAGCTTGGAAGAAGGAGCACGACGCTGCGGCCTCTGCACTAGAGGACCGAGAGGAAAAGCTTGAGGCTGTGGCTGAGCTGATTGAGCATGACCTTTTCTTGATTGGTGGTACTGCTATTGAGGATCGTCTGCAGGATGGTGTGCCTGACACCATTGCCCTCCTGGGTGACGCTGGTATCAAGCTCTGGGTTCTCACGGGCGACAAGGTCGAGACCGCCATCAACATCGGCTTTTCATGCAACTTGCTCAACAACGACATGGAACTGATTCACTTGAAGGTGGAGGAAGATGAGGCTGGAGAAGTGACTGACGACACCTTCCTTGACATGGCGGAGAAGTTGCTGGACGACAATCTTAAGACCTTCAACATCACAGGCAGTGACGAGGATCTCGCCCATGCCAAGAAGAACCACGAGCCTCCCGCACCGACTCACGGACTGGTCATTGATGGATTTACACTTAGATGGGTCCTCAACGAACGTCTGAAGCAAAAGTTCCTCTTGCTCTGCAAGCAGTGCAAGTCGGTTCTCTGCTGCCGAGTCAGTCCCGCTCAGAAGGCTGCTGTCGTCGCCATGGTCAAGAATGGCTTGGATGTCATGACGCTCTCAATCGGTGATGGTGCCAACGATGTCGCTATGATCCAGGAGGCCGATGTCGGTGTCGGTATCGCCGGTGTCGAAGGTCGCCAGGCAGCCATGTCTTCTGATTATGCCATCGCTCAGTTCCGGTTCCTCCAGAGGCTTGTGCTTGTCCACGGTCGTTGGTCTTACCGACGTCTAGCCGAGAGTATCAGCAACTTCTTCTACAAGAACATGGTGTGGACGTTTGCCATCTTCTGGTACGGCCTCTACTGTGACTTCGACATGACCTATCTCTTCGACTACACCTACATTCTCATGTTCAACCTGTTCTTCACCTCGGTGCCCGTCGCCATTATGGGTGTGCTGGATCAGGATGTCTCTGACAAGGTATCACTGGCCGTCCCTCAGCTCTACCGCCGAGGTATTGAGCGACTAGAGTGGACCCAGCTCAAGTTCTGGTGAGTGCAGAACCTTGTGGAAAGGTGATAACGAACGCTAACCTGTGATAGGCTCTACATGGTCGACGGCGTCTACCAGTCGGTTATGGTCTTCTTCATCCCCTACTTGCTTTTCGAGCCCGGCATCGTTGTGACGGGCAACGGACTGGGTGTGGAGGACCGTCTCCGCTTCGGTGCCTACATTGCTCACCCAGCCGTCATCACGATCAACATGTATATCTTGATCAACACCTACCGATGGGACTGGCTGATGGTGCTCATCGTCGTTATCAGCGACGTCTTCATCTTCTTCTGGACCGGAGTGTACACATCTTTCACTTCGTCCGACTTCTTCTACGGAACCGCCGCCCAAGTGTACCAAGAAGCGTCGTTCTGGGCCGTTTTCTTCCTGGTACCCGTCATCTGCCTCTTCCCTCGATTCGGCATCAAGGCCCTCCAGAAGGTGTACTGGCCTTACGATGTCGATATTATCCGTGAGCAAGAGAGGATGGGCATGTTTGCTCATCTGACGGTGAAGGAGGAGTCAAATGACCCTCTCACGGCAGACACCAAGAGCGACAAGTCTAAGTCATCCAAGAGCTCAAGAAAGTCGAGAAAGGCACCCAAGCACATGACGTATGGAAGCGTTGACGAGGACCTGCGACCAATCTACCCACCTTCGACGGCGACGCGAACCACAACGTATAATCAACACAGCCAGAATGGCAGCGACTCGACTAATTACACGGGTCCTCGCATGTCGATGGATGTTCCCATGCAGGCTCGGCCGTCTATTGACCGTGCCCGGCCATCATATGATCGCGTCCGAGCATCGATGGACAGGGTGCGGCCCAGCTTCGAGGCCAGCAGCGACTTCACTTCAGCCGCCCGATTATCAAGGATTGAGTCAAGTCAATCGCAAAACGGCCGATTTCGCCCCCGACTCCGCGGTCTGTCGCTGACCAAGAGCGCCAATGTCTAAACAGCAAGCATGGGTCAATGCGACTTGGGAGACCCAAACGCTCCTTGTATATTACCTCAACTCAGGCATGGCGGCATAGATGCCGTTGTCGGGCTCCGAGTTCTCTATTCTCTTTACCTTTTTCCGCTTTTGATATCCCGGGCCACACAGGGGGCCATTGATGCACTTATGATCTGCACGAGCGATCTACGAGTTGCTCCCCTCCAACTTTTGTCAGTCAGTGAGCTCATCTCATACACTGGAGCAGGTAGCGGAAGGAAGGGGGGTTGCCGATTTGGTTGTTTACTCCTCCCAGCCTTCACCCTGGGAGGCTTTGCTTTACGCACGCAGGGCGTTTTGAAAGGGGACATGCAAAAGGGGTTCTTGTATGATTGTTTTTTTGGTCGTTTCGGTGCTATCACCTTATTATTTTTATTTCCCTCTCTCATGTCGTTTCCCATATTTTTGCATCTTTAGAGCTGAAAAGGCAGCAACCTCATTCCCCAACGAGGGACTTTTCATTTTGTGAAGACGGGGAAGGAAGAGAGAGAGAGAGAGAGAGAGAGAGAGAGAGAGAGAGAGAGAGAGAGAGAGAGAGAGAGAGAGAGAGAGAGAGAGAGAGAGAGAGAGAG
>JAANQP010000448.1:0-41029 GCA_011320165.1 Fusarium protoensiforme | reverse complement strand
TTCTTTGTTATAGCTGAAGCCCGGTCCTTGATGGGGTAACCGCGTACGATAGATAGTGAAAAGGTTGATTGATGCATTGTTGATGATGGTGTCAGAAGAGCGTTGTGTACAGTGCCAAAAGCCAGTAGAAATACCCCTCGCCACTGTCCACAATAGCCAGTGAAGAAACAACTGGGCTTTTTTCGATGACCGAAGTCGTTCTCAATGGCTTGGAGCTTTGCAAGCAGTGGCGCCTCAGGTATCGTTGTGGAATGGGGGGTCTTGGATTCTGCAAGCTGGCGAAGAGATGATAGCAGGGGACTCGCCACTTCGACCGTATTCTTTGTTCTTATGGCTGATAGCCTCTTTTGGAGACGTCATCGATGACAAGAAGGCGACTCGCTATTCCATCGTCGGGCGATGGTCACACCGTCTGATAGAGCAGCATGCGAGCCTGGTAGAGTTTGCCTTCTTTCTTCATGTTAGTTGATGCCTGGAGAATCAAAACGATCGAAGTATGAGACGGGTCAAGACTAACCGGGCAAAAGAAAGGACAAGGGGAAGACTCAAGATTCCACTTTCTGGTATCAAGGATAACTGAAGACAGACATAGTTAGTCGATAGTACAGAAGGTCTGAAGATGAAAGGGAGAGAGGGAAAGAGATCGAAAAGCATCTTCCTTGTGGTGGGAGTGCCTGGTTTCGATGCAAGTGGAGGGCTGCTGCAACGCGACCAGCTCAGCTCAGCCAAGGGAACGAAAGAAGTGAACAAGGGTCTTGGAGGATAGCTGTGGAGGATGCATCGATGGAAGGCATCGTCTCCAACGCCTCGTGATAGACTGAAGGGGCATGCCAAGAAGCAAAGTAGGGTAGGTGTAGAGGTGGAGGGGCACAGGATGTTCCTAGGCAAGCATCATCTGCGGAGTGTACTCACAGAGAAAGACATTTGGATTATCCCATAGCCTTGGTTTCGAGACCGCAACAGTGTAATCCGCGAGCGGGAGCGGGCGGGCGAGGAGCCCCAGAATGGGGAGTTGGAGTTCAAGGGCCCGAGTTTCAACAGCATGATTCACTGCTTTGGTCAAACCTCGATAACAGAGAGAACAGGGAATGCAGAAGAAACTCACCACACCATGCGAACTCGGTGAGGAGGCGGCCCTCCCCGCTTGGTGGAAGGGCCCTGCCCCGTCCCTCCCATGAACACAACGTCACGGGGGCAGGGCCCTTGGTGAAGCGCCAAGTTGCTCGGAGCCGGGTTGCTCGGAGGAGGGAGGGCCGCCTCAGAAGTTCGACGAGGGTTTGTCGGGGCCGGGGGGGAGGCCCAAGACAAAAAGGAGGTTGTTGCAGGGCTGTTGTTGATGAAGAAGAGAGAGAACGGGTGATGGGGAGGGGAGAGGGGGGTTTTGTAGGAGGAAGGAGGAGGAGGAAGGTGCGTAGAATTTGCCACTGCCCTTTCGTGGGAGGAGAATGTGCCTCTCTGCCTGAGGCGAGCCTAGGGGGTGCAAGTCAGGACAGAGCACTACACAGCACAATTGAAATCTGTTGGGGCTTCAACACTTGTAGGCAAACAATATCACGGCATAGAGATTCCTATAAGTCAATAGCTAGAAGTTTGACAAGTCCCATTGTCTGGCTGCGCGTGTTTGCCCGAGTCCTCGCTAGACTGCTCGGCTACGCACTGCATGAGGTCATTAAGGTGTTTCCAAACACGACACCTACCGCCATCCAGCTGCTCGATCCCGCCGATGTCTCATTGCTTTGGGCATCGGAGGTCATTGTCCGCCGCACTGCCGTTCCACAGCGCCAGGCTCTTTGGTGTGCGGTCAGGGGAAGGGCAAGTAATTTTGCACACACAACGTGGGGAGCGGGCGGACGCAAGAAGGTGCGTTTGGTATTGTCTACACAAGTTATGCTTGGGAAGGGCGCACTCTAGACCGTGTCATCTCCTGCCCACGTCTTCGAGCCTGTCAACGTTTTGGCACACGGTCGAAGCTATTGGTAACGGCGCAAGGTCAGGCCTGCAACAAAGAACCTGTTTGCTTCAAAGCCCTAGGAAGGAGCACGAGAGGGTCGTTGATGGAAATCTTACCGATTGACACCATCATGATTTGGGCACCGTTGTAGCTGTATTTTTCTTCTGTCCGACTCTACGTAACTGAGCTGCAGTGCAGCAACTCCACCCCCCCAATGATAGGGTGAGCAACTGGCTTTATCAGCCTTAGCCTGTCTTCTGCTTCTTCGAAGGGGAGCCTTCTTCCTCTAGGTGTGTAGCGACCCCCTTATCGCTGTCCTTGTCATCATCCTCTGTGTGCTGAACAATCGTCCACCCAGCGTCAATAAGCGGACCAAAAGAATCTGCATACATGATGTAGGTCTCGGCCTGGCCAGCGCACTTGAACTAAAGGTCGTAAGAATGTAGGAAGCCTCCGATTCCGCCCTGCTCCAGGATTATTGGGCGTGTCGTAGCGGATAGTAATCGGGACGTGAGGGGGTCCAATAGTGGCACGATGGACAATACTCCCATCACCAAGTCTCCAACAAGAACTTCAAATTTCCCTGGATTAAGAAGTTCAAAAGATCACTTGGCAATGCAGTCTGACAAAGAAATCACAGATTCGCAAGACGTCAACCCTTTACATCCCCCCTGGGTCTACCTGTAAAAAACCAAACATATATAATAAAATGGCCGTAGCCCCTGGTCCTGCAACCGTGTCCTTCTTCGCCCTCTTTGCATTCTCATCTTGACAGCCAGCAACCCCACTCCCCCCATTGGAATGGGGCAGAGGTACAGTTGGACAGTCAACTCGTAACCGGCACAGCTCCCCACTATCGTGGGCGAGGGTAACCGGCTACAAGTTAACCACCAACAGTACCAACTCCTCATAACAATGAGGGAAGCAAAGTTTCTGGCTGCCAACCAACAAACCAACAACTCCCAATGCACGGGGAGAATCAACGGTTCTCCATGAACTTACTGTTCATGGCTATCATCAAGTTAGAAAGATTTCATGCAAAGACAAACAGGACAAACTTACTCGTCCTCCGGGATGGGACACATGCCTGGGTATCTCTAAACCCGGCTTGGCTGCTCATGTGCCCTCCTCTCCCTCATCCTCCGGTGGTGGAGGTCCATGGCCTCCTTGCCGATCCTGTCCTTGTACTCAAGGACGAATGACTCGGTTCTACCAAGATGGTAGAAACCTTCGTCATCCCGAAGGTTCCCAGGGGCCATAATACTATATTGCCCCCGGTTCCAGTCGAGGACGATCTCCTTCAGAGCCCTGACCAGGACTGTCCTGTACAGGAAGTCCTCCTTTGCGGCACCCTCCGCGGGACGCGGAACAATCCTCTCGATGATGGTCTTGAGGATGTGGCGCTTCTGGTCTTCGACCAAGAAGGCCCGGCGCTCGGTCATGTACGTCTGGCGTACATTGAACCTCGCAAAGGCACGACCGCGAACTTGGTCGCGGGTCATGGGCTCGTCGGAGAACCGGCCTTGGGCTCGGCAACGAGGCTTGAACTCCTCCACCCACTTTCGGTAGGCGGGACGCTGCTTCATCCGCCGCCGGTCGTTGGCGCGGAGGGCCATCTCGGACTCGTCGGCGGGGGGGGCCCAGAACGTGATGCAGTTGGCCACGTACTCGTACATCTGGTACAGGTCCCCAAAGGGACCTGCCCAATACCGGGTGTACGGCAGGCCAAGGAAGTCGAGGATCTCGTCTGGGTCCCCGGTGAGCCAGACCTTTGACCTCTTCCGGTCGGCCTCCTCGATCTCCGGGATGCGCAGCCAGAGTCCCTTGTCGTCTACGGTTAGACCGTAGGGCTTGATCACGTTTCCCAGGAGTTGCCAGATGTCTCCATGCGCATGGTGGAAGAGCATGTAGTGCAACCGGCTCGACGAGTCGAAGACTTGGACGTCGACCTGGATGTGAAGACGACGCTCTCTCGCTGGGGTGATGGGACGGCTGGACGGAAGATCAGGGGCGAAGGTTGGTCTGGGGGACTGAGCAGAAACAGAATCCTACGGTCAAGGTTAGCATTATTTTGCGTCTAGCCTGTCAGCGGAAACAACAAACCTCTTGAGAGTTGCTGTTTTCATTGGGGGGTTCTTCCCAACGCGACGGTCCTCTTCGGGAGTAGGGGCGAGCGGAGCCTGTCCGAGTAATTAGTTTCTGTTTCACAAACTAGTTCAAGTTTCACAAAAGCTTACCAGACCGGGAGCGTCTTGATTGTCTGGGGGCAAACTGTTCTCGGTCCTGGCTAACGGGAGGAAGACTTCTAGATCTGCCACCTCGTTGCTGGGCACCACTGACATGTCTGAACTCTCGATCAGGGAGGGTCATCTCAAGCTCTGTTAAACGAGGCCACTGCAAGTATTCTTGTTAGCTTTCTCTGTACAACACAACTTCGTCTGAGGCATGAGAACTTACATCTGGTCGCTGGTTCGGTTTGGCATGAGTTCCATCGAAGCGAGACATTGGAAGGGGAAAGTCGGTAGGAGTAACAGCGTTGGAGTGTGCAGAAGGAACAGCAGGGAAAGAAGGGAGAGTGGGAGTAGTAGCAGTGACAGGAGTAGAAGGCGTAGCGTAAGGAGAAGCATTGCTAGGCGTAGGAACACTGCCGTAAGGAGAGCGAACGGTGGGAGCAGAAGCACCAGGATGAGTAGAAGTGCTGACTTGAGCAGAGAAGCTGGGATAAGGCGAAGTGTCGATCTGAGCGGAGAAGCTGCGAGAAGTTGGAGAATCGATCTGAGTAGAGGTACTGGGACGAGTAGAAGGTCCAGCCACGGCGTAGGTCGGCTCTTGAGGGTTAAGTGAGTCGTAAAGGTGTTCGAGGTCGCGAGGCCAAGGGATAGCAAAGTGAGCAGAGGGTTCCTGGACTCTTGCATCTCCAATGACGGCTGTAGCTCCGAGGGCAGCGCTGATGTGGTCAAGGTACTCCCTTCTGGTGTACTCATCTCCTTGGCTGTGGAATCTGGGGCCTGTCACGAAGACGTCGACATCGCCAAAGTCTTGCTTTGCCGGTCCCTCGATTGGGAAGCGAACGACTGAGAAGGCCTGGGAGAGTCGATGTTCCACGCGTCTCTTGACTTCATGGTAGACCGCACCTGGCATCCGCGGCGTCTGCAGGGGAGGATTGTGGTTTGCGAAGGCTTTGCCACCCATGATGACGGATAGGCAAACAACAAAGGGGGAGGAAGAAGCTTGTGAGGGAACAAGGAGGGCAAGCAGAAGAGGAATAGGGCACGACCTTAGTGGTGCGAGTACTTGAGATTGGAATGTGAGGGGGAAACAAGTGATGTTTTTGCGAACGCGATGATGCTCGAGGAGGGGAAAGATAACAACAAACGAGACTCGGAGCAGACGCAGAAGATGGTCGTCGGTAGAACGTTCGGGTATCTAGTATAGAAGAAGAGAAAGAAGGAAGCGTTTGCAGAAAGAAAAAGAATGTGGTCGTTGCAAGGGAAGAATATTTCGCGGCGTGACTGATTCAGTGTCGGAGGAGAGAAAAGGTGAGTCAAGATGAGGTGCCAGAGGTTGGGCTGGTAGTGGCTGAGGTGGAAGAAAAGTACCATCCGTTAGAGGGGTCGGGCGACCTGCAGTGATCACCTCTACACAACAGTACCGCCACACATCCATCAGCACTAGAACAACCCCGACATCCAACCCAACAACTCGAAAGGAAAAAAAAGATGACTTCCTCCGAGGAACAGGAAGAATGGTGGGCCTGGCTCTCCAAGACCTTTGGCATTGGATCCTGGGTTATCCTCGGCTTCGTTGTGTACCTCTTCTTCTGGCTGGGCATCTAGGATGTGCCCGACTGGCTGCCGTGCCTGAGGGCCATTCGCATGACCAGACCCATGTACCGTTAGGCCTGGTACTTCAAGGTATGAACCATCGTTCAAAAGTCGAAGAAGACATTTTTCTAACTATGGAGATGCAGGGGATTTCTTCAAGTTGTGTTTCGAACGAGAAAACCGCCCCCGACCTCGTCGTCGTCCATCGACCCCTCGAGTTTTTTGATTTCCCTGCCTCGACCACCAGCAGAACGAACACCATTACCACCCAGCGGCGGACCATGGATTCTCTGGAAGCTTTAGGAGAGTAGATGGAATAATATTGGCACCTGTATTTAGTACAGTCGGAAGGAACAGCGTTGTGCTGCAGGAGACAGCCAAACAGCACTCTTTCCCACACCATGACACTGCCCTGCAATATCCTCCGTGAACAGTAAAATCACCCTGGGTCAATTTAACCATCATCCTAGAGCCTTAAAGTTCATGTGAATGCTGGAACAGTCCGAGTTTGCCCAACGTTGCGCCCAGGAAAAAGTGAAGCTTCTCGAAGCCCCCCGCCGGACCCTTTGTCCCGGGTGCCTGCATTTGCTCCTGCAGGCTGCATGCCCGGTTTCCATGCTTTGCTTGTGCAACCGTGGCGCCGTTAAATCAAAGAGATTAACCTTCAACTGTTTCTACCATGTAACTTCCAGGGTGACGCCCTTGGTGAATATAATGATCCGTGTGTCGCTGTCGTGCAACCATTGTAGGTAACATCCATTGATTTTGACCTCTTCCTCCAGCCGTGACAGTCCCTTCGCATACGCGTATATTGACAGGGCAAAAGCCCTAGCGAACGGAGTCGCGCTGGAAATCCGGCTAGGCTGAGTATTCTGTGATTGAAGCTCCCTCCGCCACAGGGTTCGATCCTTCCAGCCTACCCCCTCTCTTTCGCTGGCCATCGACAGATTACGCTCTCTGTACGGACCTCATCACTTAGTACGACTTCTACATCAAAGTTTCACGTCACCTTGCGCGGCTTCTGGATCAGGTGTCCCCCGAAGGCTTGTTCCTCAAGCTATATAGTACTCAAACTTAGAACTTGTACAAAACCGTGGGTCTTAGATCCATCCCGGTTGATATCCCTGTCCCCCCTCGAAATCAAATGAAACCGAGGTCCCAGTAGTTGGGATTATGGGCCATGTCCCTCCTCGAAGCAAATTTAGTTACCTCCCAAAACATCAGATTCTTCCTTGATTCCCGTGTCAGATGCAGATACCGTCGTCCGTAGATAGTCTCTGTCCGAGTCCGCAGCGAAGGCAGACGTCATCCGGAAGTTGTCGTCCAAAAATTCAGATCCTTTGTCCCCGAGTCATTGGCAGAGACGATTATTGTCAGGCCGTTAGTCTCTGTCTAGGTCCGCAGTGAATGCAGACGCCTTTCGAGATCATCACCAAGCTGTCAACCTCTGCCTCTCTGAACGAACCGTTCGAGATCGCCGTTAGATCATGGGTGGCTCCTCATCACCAACTTGTGGCTCCTCATCACCAGCTGATGGCTCCTCATCATCAACTGGTGGCTCCTCATCACCACCTGGTGGCCAGCAAAGCCCCTTGATCTCGCCGTCCTCCAATCCAACCCACCAGACCTTCTGGTGGACAGTAGGAGGCTTCTCGGGCCGTGGGCCGCATGGCTTGGCATCGAGGGGCTTTCTCCCATAGACGACGTAGCTGACAAGGCGGTTAGCTCTGCGGCGCGAGAAGGGCAAGTAACTTACAAGGGCATATAACTATGCATGTTGGGGTTGATAACCTCTTGCTCTGCCTGAGCAAGAATCTCGCGGTAGTAGGTTTGATCACCACCCAAACCGTTCTTGCACATGTTGGTGAAAGTACTCATGGTCTGCTCACGCCAGTTGAGAAGCTCAAAGCTGCCAATCTTCTGGAGATGAGGGTCGCTGGGCCATGGACCCATGGGAAGCTTGAGAGATCGCTCGGTCACGTTGTCAAAGCCGGCCTCCTCGAGGTATCTCTTCCAGCGAATGGGCTCCTAGCCCGAAACGTTGCGCTTCTCTGCGATCTCAAAGTTGAGCTTGCCCACCTTGAGGTAAGCAGAGTCCTTGGGAAGGGTGCCGTCGTCGGAGCGGAAGTCGGGGACGAAACCAGAGACTTCAAAGTAGGCGCCGGGCTTGAGGGCACGGTATGCTTCCCGGATGAGGTTGGGCCAATCGTAGATGGTCATAGTGAGCTCACGAGCGTGGATGAAGTCAAAGACAGACTCGCCCCAGCGCCAGGTGGTCTCCACGTTGTCGATCTTGGTCAAGTCAGCATGAGAAAGATCGACTAGGGGTTTGTTCCACGTCGGATAACTTACCTTAAAGTTGACGTTGGGTGGAACGAGCTTGGTTTGGAGTGGGAAGAGGTCGACTCCGATGATGCGAGCAGAAGGGTAAACCTCTGCCATGTCGACAGCCCAGATGCCAGTGCCAGTACCAAGATCGAGGATGCTCCGGGGGTACTTGGGCAGAGGAGACAAGTGCAGCTTGTTGTCCAGGAGCATAGTGTACTTGCAGTGACCCAGGTCATGCTTGACCAGCTGCCAATCAGGTTAGCGGGCGGCGATGTCAACAGTCAGGGCGCACTCACCTCGAGGTTGTTGCGGAGAGCCCACTTCTCGTTCTCATTCCAAGTCTCATTAAGCTCGACGTCTCGCTGAAGCTTCCAGCGGGTTTCCTGAGCAAGGTTGGACAAGTAACCAGGCTGGATTGAGTTGGGGTAGAGGCCCCGGGGCTCGTAGTCAACCCAGTGGATCGGCTCGATGTAGGTGATCTCAGCAGTCAGAGGAGTCAACGCCATGAACTCACTGAGCCGAATGTGTGAAGGACGATCAAAGACGACGTTAGCAGGAGCAGAAGAACTCGCCTCGCCGTTCTTGGGGTCGCTGTTTTGGTCATCATCCTTGCGCTTGCGGTGGAAGATGCGCGAGACGGTCCGGAAGAGGGTACCGGGCTGCTTCTTGGGCTCCATGTTGTCACGAGCTATTTCCACCTTGAATCAGGTTGAAATGGTGAAGTTTAGAAGCTGTTGTTTTTGCTCCCGTGTTGTGGCGGAAGATGGTGCAGAATGGAAGAGTCTGGAGCTGCAGCCTGCAGGGGATGTTTTGAAAACCCCTCCCGCTCGTAGCAGTATTGCCAGTGCCAGGACCAGCAGCCCTGCTCCAGTGGACTACAGGGGCCTAGCCATGCATTTTCCTCCTATAATATTTCTAAAAAGTCTCCCTGTACTTGCTTGTTACACTGACGGGCGTACTGTACAAAGCATATCCTTTATTCTCGCTGCGTTTACCTTGTCACAATGGCCCTCCCTAGCAAACAGGACGTCAATGACCTTGTGAGTTCCCTTGCACAGGCTGCTCAGGCATACTCTGATGCTCCGGGCCTTAATGGGTACATGTCCCGCGTGCACGTTCTGGAAAAGGCCAGGGCCCTTACAAATGCCCTCATCACGCCAGACCAGAAGCCCAACTACCATGGCCTCAACGTAAGTCAGGATCCCCTCTGCTCTCTAGTATGTCTGCTTCATTCAGATGATCGCTTACAGTGTCTCTAGATCGCGGAGCTGGTTGCCATCCGAACCTTCATGAGGCTCAAGGTCCTTGACGCTATTCCCGCAACTGGCGCCATATCCCTCAAAGACCTCTCCCATGCCACTGGCGTGCAAGACTCCCTCCTCGGTACGTCCAGGTCTCTCTCCCTTGTAATTAGATGTCTAACTAATACCTATCTTCCAGAGCGTATGGGACGCGTGCTCGGTCAGTTCCTCCCTCGAGTTCCCCTCCTCACCGCCCGTTCTGACAGCCCACTCCAGTTGCTTCCGGCTTCCTCGACCAGACCGAACCAGATGGTGGAGAATACAAGCATACCAAGTTCTCCCTTGCTTACATCCTGGACAAGCCTGCCCCTGGTCACTTGTTCCTCGCCATGTGAGCTTCTCCTGGAGCCTACGCACCTTGATCGGAATCTAACCTCCCAGGTACGACGAGTGGTTCAAGCACATGCACAACTTTGACGACTACCTTGTCTCGAAAGGCAAGTTTGAAGAACCGCAGGACCCCCTATATAACCCGTACACCGCCTACTACAAGCAGGAGGGAACTCCTGTCTGGAGCATCATGATGCAACACCCCGAGCGGTTCCAGGCCTTTCAAACTGGTATGGCGGGCATTGACGTTGCAATTCCTGTTACTGGCCACTTTGACTTTAGCTTGCTGAAGAATACTGCCGAAGATGAGGCCAAGGGGGTCGTGGAGCTTGTCGATGTAGGGGGCGGCGAGGGAGTGGTTCTTAACAAGATCCTGGAGACTCACCCTGACCTCACGCCCAAGAATTGTGTACTACAGGAACGCCCGGAGGTTATTCAGCTTGCCAGGAGCAAGGGGAACCTCCCTGAAAGCGTCCAGCTTGTCGAGCACGATTTCATGGAAGAACAGCCCATCAAAGGTAGAAGAACCAGTCAGGTTCGCAAGACAGTTACTAACACAAGACTCCAGGTGCCAAAGCCTACTTCATGCGCATGATCCTCCACGACTACGCCGATCCAACCAGTACTCGAATCCTCTCCCGTCTCGCCGAAGCAATGTCCCCCGATTCCCGAGTCCTCATCTGCGAGATGGTGCTCTCCCCACGCGTGGGAGAAGCAGACTTCGCTTCTGCTGTCCTTGACCAGGCTGTTATGACTATGGGAGGCAAGGAGCGAACGGAAGAGGGCTTCAAGAAGATTCTGGAGGCTGCCGGACTTGAACTTATCCAAACCTGGCGCGTCCCTGGGGTCCCTGGTGGATGTGTGGAGGGGAGACTGAAGAGTGCATCTTGATGTCGATGCGCAGGATCTAAGGATTGTCAAGTTGGGTACTTGTGATGTCTGGATTTTAAATGTCTGTTAAAGTTGCTCAAGACTCGGCCTCTTTTGGTCGAGGGCTACCCTATACTGTAACGATTCGCGCTCTTTTCCCATTCATAGTCACCGCTCTTTCTCGCCTGAAACTTGGGAGCAAATGGTAGGATGCTTAAAAATTAACTCATCATCCCTTTCGCTCCCTGCTTTTAATAGTATGCCTCCTCTGAATCGTTGGCCGTCTTGAAAACATTCTCTTTACGTAGTATAAATGGTGGTTGCCTTCACCTTGACATAAAAATGTCAGGGGGGTAGAACTTGATAATCACTCGGCATGGTACATTGTTCGGACATGAGAGGATAAATAACATTTAAAAGTGCAATTTGTGTCGTTTTGAATGTAAGAGAGAGTTGAGTGATGCGGGAATCGAAGAGTGTCACTATTGCGGCCCGCAACCCGTGATGCCATCTCCAGATCTGATGGGTGGTGCAGCGCCGTAGATCAATCGGCGACCTGGTCTACAATGTACTGACGCTCAAATTGTGACCATTTGAATTTTAACAGCCTGTATGCTCTGGTACGTAGCTAAAGAACACAAGCTTAGTCGAGTCCCTCGACGCATCCTGGCTATCCTTGTCCACTTCCCTTGCCTACTCGGCAAGGTTTGGTTGGAGAAGGCACCAACACGAGCACGCACAAACGAAGCAACACTTTATGAAGTATCATGCAGTTAGTTTTGATGTTGATATTGTGTTGATAACTGTGTCCTTTACTACAATGTCTAGCACTCGCTGTCTTCATGACAAGGGAGGTGCTCTACTCGACAATCCCGACAAACCACCGCTGAATCCATTCCTCAAGCCATCGATCCCATTAGTCCATCCATCTCCATTCTCAACGTTGTTTGCGTCTGTGGTAGATGTGAAAGTGTGTTGCGCTCATGTTGTGTTGTAGTCTGCTTGCAACATTTGCAGCAGGGCCAGGCGGATCAATGCGTGTCTCCTTGGTGATGTAATCTGACGTGGTTTTACGACGGGTTGGTTGTAGGCCGAGTTGAATGTTGCGTGAGGAATGATTGTTGTTGTTGTTGTTGTTGTTGATATCAATGACGCCTCCAAAAGAGGTCATCAGCCATGGTTTCTGCTGTGCCTGGTACCGGTTGTCTCTGTCGGCTTGGGTCTGGCCGTTGACCCGTCGATGTATAGCAGACCTTGGTTGACGAAAGGATCGTTCTGCTTTCGCTTCAGGTCGTCCTTCTCATCGTCGCTTGACATGGTGAGGACCGATCCCGTTGAGCAGGGCAATTGGCTGAGATGGAAGCTTGTATGGGAAGATGGGCGCAGTTGGGTCGCGGTGTTTTGCGGTGTTGGGTTGTATTGCCGTCATGTATTGATAACTGTGCCTTTTGCTGTAATGGCTGGTGGCCTCTTTTGAATTCGTCATGTGGTAGGCGGCAAGAGGAACTTGTCGTTCGTAAGACTGGCCCTCGCCGATAGGGCCTCCGTTAAGTCGGCTGGTGCTAGACTCGACCTCCTAGTCTGGGTCTAAGCTTCCAGTCGACTGATGGATGATGTCCCCATAGTATTCCTGGGGCTGAGGCCCCCAGCAGACCTCACAGGTCTTCTCAAAGACCTTCTCGTTTCCGCATCGGAGGCATGTATGCAACCGCAACTCTCCGAGGATTTCCTTGATGGTCTCCTTTCCGGGGGGTCAGATGTAGTCCTTCTCGCATTCCGTCATCGGAATGCAGTCGAAGCAAAAGCCTCACCAAGATGAACCAAAAAAGAAAACAAGACAAACCAAAATAAACCAAAATAAACCAAAACAACAGAGGAAACAGGGAACAGAAAACAGGAAGCAGAAAGCAGGAAACAGGAAACAAGATGAACCAAGATGAACCAAGACAAACCAAGACAAACCAAAACAAACCAAGAAAGAGAGTCGAAATGGGGCACCAAATGTCAAGCTGGCAAATGGCACGGGGATGCTCAAGGGCTCTTTCACTGTCAGCTACTGTTGTGGAACTCTTGCCATGCCATGGAGCTCTTACCGTATCATGGTATGCCCTGTTGCCTGGTAGGCAAGAAGCCGACGGCTGAGGAGCGAAAGGCGAGCAAACGACAGGTCGTCTGGGGCTCGTTATCGAACTGGGGATGGGCTACTGCGTCAGCGGCGGGATCCCCCTGAAACGAGTGGTGGTTGGGCTCCATGGGCGAGCCCAAGGCGGATGGGAAAATAGAGCGCCGCGGGGTTTCCGATCGTGATCGAGAGAGATGGGAGGGGGCTCCTTGCCGGCCAAAATAAACCAAAACAAACCAAGATGAACCAAGATGAACCAAAAAGAAAGAAGACCGAAAAACGGAGGAGGCCTTGCCGATCGACCTGAAGAGGGCAAACAGCTTCCGACGGCCTGCAAGGGCCGCAGTAACCCGTCTAACGAGGAGGTCTTCTTGACATTCCCCAGAGGCAGCCGTCTATGCGAAATGGTGTGAGCATATGCGGGGAGAATAGAGAGAGCATCGCGATACGAACCTTGTGTGGGAGCTTCTCAGGGGCCTCTGACCAGCGCTCTGGCCTTTCAACGGGGCGTGAAGCCCTTGCACTTCATGAGTGCAGGCGAGGAAAATATCTAATCCTGCTACAGAGTTAGCTACATCATCTGGAGGGGGGGTGAGGCAAGGAGAGTTGGTCACCTACCATCGCCTTGGTCTGGTGGCCAGCTTGGCTTGGGCCGAAGATGTCTAGGGCCGTGATGTTGGCAGTGATTCAGCGCCGGAGAGAGAGGAACAAGCCAGGAGGATGTGAGGATGAAGTAGGCTTTAGGAGATGCGTGAAATGCAGCATGTCGAGAGTTGGAGCCATGGTGTTGGTGTGCAAGGTGAGAAAATGAGATTTGTGGGAAGATGTTTGTGCGGGCGAGGAGGAGGGGAGAGGAACATGCACCCGTATGGCCTCGTTTACAATCGTCTAGCCCTAACTCTCGCGCACGATTAGGGCTGCCGCCTCGGGGCTTCTCCTCCGGGCGAGCCTCTCAGGGGCTGACAAGGCTGGTGAGGCTTGAGGGGGGGCATACGGGTGCCAGGTCATGTGGCGAGTGGCTGAGGGACTCTACGGGCACACATTGAGGGCGATCAAACTCGTTTGATGCCCTGGTCCGTGTGGTTGAAGTGCTCGAAGCTTCTACGGTCGACTGTGCGGGCACTGGATGCCGCTTCAACTTGCACTTGCGCCAAACACGCCCGTGTTCATGAATGTTTCTCCCTGGTTGTCACCAGGAGGCATTGCATCGGCTCCTGGGGCTTGTCCAAGGCATAGGTGTGCTTCAAATTCTATCTCGCGGATGCACTTCCCCGGGGAAGCTGCTCCGGGTCTCCTGTGCGCTGTAAACCCCCTAACATTGTCTGCTAACCAACTTCCAAGTCTCTCGCTTCTCTCTCACTTCTGAATTTCTCCCACTATTTGAACCAAGACCCGAACTCGATTTCAAACGACTTTCCGTGCCGTTAAGGCGTTGTCAAATCTGGCAGCACCTTGCATTCATCGAACACGGCGATACCACCTCTACCGCGAGGCAGGGCGGCTGCCAATCGGGCGCGCAAGCCGTGGAATACCTCCTATAGACACGCCACTGCTCTTCGGAGAACCAATCCGCTGTCTGGTTGAAGTCTCAGCGTCAAAGATGATCGATCGGATATTCAGGGGCTAACGTGCACAGGAACGGGAGCAACCTTCTCCCCATCTATTGCGTCTTAGCACCGCACAGCGTCGAAACTACCGAAGCAACCTTCTGGGAACATACTCTGACATTCTATGAGTTGGAATTGTGGCATCCAGGGGCGTTCATCTAAGCAGGTGCTCAATGGAAATCAAACGTCTATTATATCCAAAAGATCCCCCCTACTCTACTTTAAAACAACAGCTCTGACATGGCCAAGAACAAAGGAACCGCGGCCAAAACAAGACCTGGGGCCAAGCCAGCAGCACCATTGCCTGGAGCAGAGGTGGGCGTTGAAGTCGCAGCTGACTCAGTCTCTGAAGCAGTCGAGGCAGACCCAGCCTCGGTTTCAGTCGCGGTTCCCGTAGCTGTTTCCGTAGCCGTTCCAGTAGCCGTAGTCGAGCTTGTGCTCTTGGTGCCCTCCTTGACAGCCTTCTCATACTGGTCCACGACAAACTCGACCACCTCATCGCCGTACTTGGACACATACTCCCCATGCACATCCTCATCTCGGCCCCGATCGCAGTACGTATCGCCCGTATCGCAGTAGGAGCGAATGATCCCAGTCGTGGTGTACTGTTGCTCGCACAGCGTGATGTTGGTGCGGGGAAAGACCTGTAATTCAGTCAGCCATTGGAGGCTATAACATGGTGCCACGAGGCCAGACTCACTCCGTTCTTCTCGCCGGTGCCCTGGTTGTACGACGCGTTGGCCACGTGGCTCGGGTCTCCGAGGATGATGATCGCAACGACTGCTTCAATTAGTTACTGCGGCATGCGGCTTGTTGATGCGAGGTACTCACCGCTGTCTTCGACTAGATCCGTAGAGATGGGCCTGTTATCTGGGAAACTGCCGCCGCTTCCGCCACAGAAGGTGTCTGTAGCGACTTGGCCACCCTGCATGGCGTTAGCTGTTGTTCAGGTTATACCAAGGGCAGGAAACTGACCTGAGAGTAGCCAAAGACTGCAATCTTTCCATCCGGGCACGAGCTGTGATAGTTGGTGAGGAGCTCGGTCATGGCTTCGACACCGGCAGCCTCAGACTCATCGTAGGCTGGGTCAAGGAACGTTGCTGGATAGTCGAGAGGCTCGACGATGGAGCCCTTGACGCGGTCGGCGACATCCTCAGCGACCTCTCCAGTGATGCCAGCGCCTTTCTCCTCGCCTGTGCCTCGCGCGACAACCAAGTACAAGCCATCGGCACATTCCACATTTTTGCTTTTCTGGGCGAGAGCGGCGGCGACAAGTAAAGCCGAGGGGAGAGTAAAGGGACGCATTTTGAAGGGAGAGAGGCTGGGTGGTGTGGTGTCGCGAGGGAGCGATGGACGTGTCTTTTGATGCGCGAGAGAGACGTTGACAACACGAGACTTTTGCAGACGAGGCCAACAGCTGAGCAGATCAGATGCAGCTGAGAGACGAGCTGCCGTTCTTGGGGGGTCTATTTATTTGTTGGTCTCGCCTCGTCCACGCGTCCAAGCTCCCGGAGCTTGGCATGGGTAAGGAGACCTTTTGGGCCGGCCCATCCGGGATGAGTCGCCAATGGAGGTTTAGCCTGTCCCCGGTGGCCCCGTAACCCCGCAAGTTGGTGATGCTGCCCCTGTTCCTGGTCCCGAGGTTCTTAAATTGAAGCTTGTGAGGGAGGGGGGAGAGTTCGTGCGGAGGCTGCCGGTATCCGATATGCATCTCTACCTGAGGTGGACGGTATGGAACGCACGCGAATAGCCAGCATGCCATGATGCTGCCATGCGTTGAACTCGGCTCGGGTCGTTTGGAATGTGGCTGCATGACAAAGGACGTTAGTTAGTGGATGACGTTGAATTAGAGTCAATGGAACCGTTTCTTTGGTCAGTTACAAGCGTTGAATCTTGGCTTGACAGTTGAACCTTGTTGCAGCCTGACATGCTTTCACGCAGACAGAGCCTTCCTTGACAGGCGGTGGGTGGTGCCGATGCCTGCAGATTGCGAATCAAGGGGGCTGGACAATTGGGACACGGCGGATGTTAATGCTGGAGGAGACCTAGCTTTCCTTCTGTCGCCCAATGGCTGAATTGCCCGTCTACCAATTTCTTCCCCCACGCCCAACATTTCACCCTTGCGCGTCTAATGTCAAAACACCACGAGTCACAGTATTCAGTCTTCTGGCCAGCTTCAAACAAGACCCCAACCTTGAGGAAAACGTCTCGATATTGGGGTTAGTGCACTATTATTTGAAACCTGTCATCTTTTCTCCTATACCTAAAGTTCTCTAGAGGGATGAGAAGTGGCATGGAACCATCCTCAGTTCTGCCCTTTCGGTCTCGACTTGGGAGTCTGTTCCGTTCTCTCCATACCCGCTCCAGATATTCCACGAGCGGCCCATCTTCATGCTCTGAATCACGGCCGGGTTCTTCGGTAACGACTCGTGGAAAGTGAAACTGGGTCTTCGTCGTCAGCAACTATGACACATAATCGGGAGAAAAGGAGCCGCATACCAAGGGGTAGTTCAGATGGCAATATGAGAGGAATCATTCAATATACCACTGCGCCCCGAAAGAGCCATCGTATGACCGCGGAGGGCAAGTCTCTTTGTGAAGCTTCCTGTCATGCTCGAGGCAGCCTTTGCTGCAGTAACGAAAGATCCTGCAACCCTTGCAGATTATACGGGGCTTCGGACTCCCGCAGGTGATGCACGTCTTGCTGCAGCAATGTCTTGTTGGAAGTTCGTCAACCAAGTGTCTACATAGACCGCGGTCAGTTGATGTTAGGGAAGCAAAAGGGCAGAGACTACTTACCCAAGGCCGTTTCCAAGTCTGGGATCTCCCCTTGCACCCCGTGTCTTGTGGCGAGAGAGCGTTCTTGCGTACATGGATTCAAAGATCCAGCGCTTGCCGTTGTTCTTGTACTCCTCACAGGCGGTGAGGACTTGGAGTTGGTGAAAGGGGGAGACGAGGTGGGGTGTGAATGCCTTGGCGAACTCGAAGTGCACAGGGGCAATGATGGCGCCAACCTTCATAGCAGCAACGACAGCCAGGATGTAAGTGTAGCGTCCAGCTCCAAGAGTGCAGGGAGAAGACATGTAGCGACCAACTACTTCTTCCAGGATGGCGTCGAGCAGGCCATTGCCGAGCATCTCGGCGACAAGCGCTCGATCCTCGACCAGGGGGCGCCAGATGGTAAAGGTCCGGTCTTCGTCTCCTTCGGCGTAGGCGAGCAATTCTCGAGCGATGTCGTCAAGGACTTGGCCAAAGTACTCGGCATCGTCTGTATGCAAGATGCTGCATCTCTAAGACATCATCTTGGCAGATTGATCGGTGGGTGGGAAGTAGAGAGTGCGTGAAGAGGTGACAAGTCTAGAGAGCTCAAGAGAAGCAAAGAAGAGAGGATATAAGAGTGCATCGTGAGTGATTCAAGGTCGAGCCGGGCAAAGAACTAATAATACGAGTCTGTATAATTCCAAAACGGGACAAAGGGGCAAACGATGCCACTGGCAGAAAATAAAGTCGGCAAATACGGCTGGCGTTTGACCAAGCGGCCAGCACAACGGAGCAAACTGTCCGAGGGGAGAGTAGGTAATCCGCATCGATAAAGACATAAATCCTCGCTTAGAATCTCCCACGCACAAAATTCTTTCCCTTTACAAAAACATCCCCCGCTCCCTCTCTCTCTCTCTCCCACCTTCATCTCTCTCCACAAACAAGCACCACTACCCAGCATCAGCATGGCTTCATACAAGTCTACATCACTTGCTCTTCCTTTTAAATCATCTCCTTTCCTTGGTCTTTCACCTATTATGCACCATCACAAAACCACATGGCCCATCGAGGCCGCACCATCCTATGCTGCACCCTCAGAGCCTCACCAAACTCATCACTTCCTTGACGCCCGAGACAGGCCTGCAAGAAGCTCATCGTGAGCTAGGTAAGGATAACTCCCACCTTTCTCCCCAGACCAGCGAGAGCTAACCACATGTTCTGCAGTAGACGCGGCGGGGGGCCTCCTATCCGCCGCCGTTCCATCAACGTTCGGCACGCCCCCCTCACTCGTCGCCTTCTTAACGCCCGAGACAGGCTTGCAAGAGGTAGGGACGGCTTCCATCCTTCTGAACAAGCTAGTGAGAGCTAACCGCTGTTGCACCATAGACACCCAAGCGCGTCTCAAGCCTGGGGCGGGGGAACGCCCTCCACATGGCGTCCCTATCGCCCTTCTCCTGAGACAGGCTTGCAAGAGGTAGGGTTGACTTGCCTCCTTCTGACCAAGCTATCGAGAGCTAACCGTGTTGCACCATAGACACCCAAGCGCGTCTCAAGCCTGGGACGGCTCCAGGCAGAGACAGAAGGGGCATGACGGCCTCTGAACCACGCACCTGGGGCAACGTCCTCCACATCGCGTTCCTGGCTCCTGAGACAGGCTTGCAAGAGCTCATCACGAGTTGGGTCTAACGCCCGAGACAAGCTTGCAAGAGGTAAGGGTGACTTCCGCCCTTCTAACCAAGCTAGCGAGAGCTAACCGCTGTTCTATAGTAGACGCCATGGCTGTCCCAATGTACTACCCTCAGTACGCCCCTGTCGGTTTCCCACCCATCTGTACGGGAGTGTTTATGAAATTTTGGATGAGGCATTTGGGTGAGTACCTCTGGGATTCTTGAGCACGTCTTCTCTAACAGGTTCCAAGCACTCTTCGGCTGGGGGTACTTCTTCCAAGAAGTGGGGTATCCCCAAGGTCCCCATTTTGACTTCATGACTTGGGGGAGGGGGTGTTTTTTTGGTTCATTTTGGTTCATTTTGGTTCATTTTGGTTTATTTTGGGTTAGGATGTTGATACCCCCAGGGTCAACTTTAGTTCCAAGACAGAATCCTGGTGTTATGGATGTTATTTAAGGGGGTACATGTCACTATGGGGATCTTGACGGGTTCGATATCAACGGTATCAAATGCTGACTTGGAGGGAGAACTGGGTCGTGACCTCGACATGCAAAAACCTGGGTCTATTGCTGTCAAGGTTGGAGAGGATGAGGCACCAGATCAACAGTAACAACTGTCATCAAAGACGTCTCCAAAAGAAGGGATCAGGCACAATATCAAAGAACACAATAATCAACACATGACAGCATCAAATTCAAATACTCTGTGGTATAGCTCTATTTCACGTGTTTGACTGTCTGGGTCCAGTGATATCAGTCTTCTAGCCACATCTTTTTGCTGGCCATCGCGCCTGATGAGGTCATAACCCTCCAACTCCGCCTTGAAGTTATCACGGCTCAGACACTGGGTCGATCGACCAGGGTCAGGATAAATGGCGCGTACCCCCGACCTGACCAATCAGAATGCCTGATCCCCTGTCCCAGGGCTGAAAATCCCCTGGGGCGGAGTTGGGATCTTGGGGCATTGCTGACGATCGACACTTTTACTTCCACATCTGGTCATTTGGCGCGCTCCATCGGAATTCAGAGCTCAAGAGCTATTGCGAGCTTTCAGTATTTAAAAGCTTACGACCCCGCCATGAAGAGGTATGTTTGTATCATAAAAATATTGATATCCGAGACTTCTCCTCACCGTCTTCAACACTAGGAATTCAACCCAACACACACAAACCAACACCTCACAATGGGCCACGGCGACTCAAAAATCCTCTCCCCGCAACTGTCCCTCGAGTCCGCTCAGAGGGGCGTCCCCCCCGTCATCCGCGCCACCTACAAAAAGTCATGGACAAAGATCATCGTCCGCCTCGGCGAGCCTGACAAGGACCCCGTGTACTGCCTCTCCCTCCCCGAAGGCTTCTACGGCAAGATGATCATGCACGACGGGCCCGATCCCGACTCCCCAGCCCTCGGCGGCGCAAAGCCAGACGGCTGGAGGGTCGACTTCAATATTCAACTCCCTGCCATCCCTGGCACCGACGTCGGGCAGAGCCTCGAGATCTTGCGCCACAAGAACAGGAAACCCGAGAGGTACTGGTTCGGTATGCAGGTTGGCGAGGGTCCGAACCGACACGTTGAACGCTTCGAGTGGCGTCGTTCCCACGGCAGCGAAGTCAAGAGCGTAGGAGAGTCCAAGTGGGGATGGAAGTTGGTGCGCGTCGGCAACAACATGGACGATCCGAACGACGAGGCTGAAGCTTCTGGCGAGGAACCAGACCGCCCTGATGGCTTCACAAGCGACGGAAAGGAGGTTGTCGCCGTCTGGGCTGACAGCAGCGTCAGCTGGAAGAGCATGTCAAAGATTGGAACGTTTGAGCTCCGAGGGAGCGGTCTCACGGGAGAGCTGGGCACGCAGTGGGCGCTCATGGCTGTCTTGAGCTGCATGTGTCAGTGGCAAGCCATGATGATGGCATCGTCGACAACGACAGCAGTTGCTGCGACTTGAGGTGGTAACGGATTTGATTTATATTTACAGGGGTATTCATTGGGAGCGTCTGGGAGCATGGCTGGGAGTTGGATAGATTGAGTTTATAATATCATGACGACGATTTCCTTTAGGTTGCGATACATCAGTTTACACACGCTACATCTGATAGTCCCTCTCTATTCCACAATTTAGCGTTGCCATCTTTTGACTCTTGATACCCCAGTCACCCCGTGTCATGGCCTCGGAGTCTTCTAAAAGCGGTGACAACTCCGTGAATCCTACTGCAACCTTGCGAGCCTCGAACGTCTTGGCAGCACAATGCATTCCCCAGCTGTGCCTCTCCAAGTAATTGCCCAAGCCACTACACCATACTCTGAGGAGAAATCGCCGAGTTCGAGACCCTTTTTCAGCCCTGCAGTGTGCCTTTACAGCGAGACGAGTTGGGCTTTGGACATGACCCCTGGCAACTCGGGCCGTATGGACCGCATAGTAGACCATGAGCGTACGATAAAATGCTTGGCCTTGCTATAAAGCTCTTTATTTAAGCCCTGCTGTCCCAGGTTTTCTCCTAAATTCCGGATCAACTGCAGAACAGCAAACACACCGCCAAGATGCCGTCGCTCACAGAATACTTTGGCCACACCATCACCAACTTCGGCCCCCTCACCACAACATTCACAGCACCGTCATCGTGCGCCACCGAAACGCCCGGCCGTGTCTTTTTCGGCAACGCAACCAACCTCGCCCAACAGTTCGGAAACCCCGAGTGCTTGGGCGGGTACGTGGGTGATTGCGCCCCGTCTGGTTCGGCATACGATGAGTATGTGACCTCGTACTGGGAGCGCCCGATCCAGGCATGGTATCCTTACTTTTCGCCCGGAGTGGTGTGTCCCAAAGGTTGGAGCACAGTCGGCACGCTTGCTCTTGCTGGGAATACCAGCTCGGCTGATGAGGGCGGTGTCTTTACGCAAGATCCGCTTGCAGGCTATCCTACCAGAATCAGGCCGTGGATTGGCCCTGACGAGGTCTGGTCTAATGCCTTGAAACCGTCTGAGACCGTGGCGTACTGTTGCCCAAGGTAAGTCAAACCTACACGTTCCACATTGCGCGTATGCTGATATAACTACAGTGGATGGACGGGTGCCATTGGAGGCGGCTGCTATACGAACCTTGGCCCTCATGAATCATTCAGCTACAAGTCAGTGTGCAAAGCCTTTTACCCATCAGGCGCCATCATCACGGTCGACACAGTTGAGGGTACCCCCGTGACGCCAGGAGTCTGGTCTGCAGCGCCGGTGACGGGGGCATACTCCACCAGCACAGTGGCCATCGCCGATGTAACGGACAAGGATGAGAGCTGGAGCGACTGGGTGGTTGGCTCGGTGTATCCCGCCGTTGTCCTTGTCTACCAGGAAACGGACGTTGCAAAGGCAAAGGAGCAGGGTGAGGGCGAGGGTGAAGACAAGGGCGAGGACAAGGGAGATAATGACAATGCGGCCTCGGCGTTGTCGGCAGCACGGGGAATCGCTCCGGTGCTCGCGGTGGCTGTCAGTATGCTTGCTGGAGCTGGCCTACTGATGCCTTGGTGAGCTTCGTGCCCAGATATCGACAATGGTGGCACATGGGATATTTGGAACATGTGTGGCTACGAGGACATGAGTTGATGGATATGGATGCATACAAAGATACCTTGGCGTGTAGTATACAAGTCACTTGGATGGATATCATCATCCTAGTTAGTTTTAATGTCTCATCTTTTACTTTTGTTTCTTGCTCTTGCCAAGTGTTCATTAGGTATAATACCATTGCCCCTTTTCTCTTCCTTTGTCTGTGCATCATCTTTTCCACGGACCTCTTTTGTACACTCGACTTGATTCTTTCCCCGACCCTCGTTCTGCCTACTATTTCCTTGGGTGTCAATCTTTTCCTTGAGCAGTCCAACCACTCTCTTCACCCGACTCGATCAGTCTCCAGACACCTCCACCTCCAGATTCCCCAATGCATTTCCAGACCAGCACGTGGGCGAGAAGTGCAACTCGCTGCCTATATCAAATTTCCAGTCTTTTCATGAGTATCTTTGAGCGAGATGTCATGCGAATCCAGTTCTCAAACCTTCGCAGTTATATCTTCAGTACCGTCATAGTTTGCCGCTTTCGCCACAACTCACTTGCCCCATCAGCGCCAGACCCTCAATCACAGAGTCAACAGACTACACTCTTACATAGGTCGGGTTACTCACTGACAACACATTTAGCCTTCTCGGTAAATGTTGAACCGAGATGCCTCGCCGATCTGTGGGGAGGGTGTTGCGGGGAACCCTGAAGTGGAATGTTGGACGTCAAGAATTGGCATCAAGGCCTTTTTCCGATGCACGGGTATTCACATCCAGGCTTCCTCGGGATTAAATATTCCGGCCATAGAACAACATCCTCCTTAGTTATAAGTATATGGGGCAACTTGGTCCCGTCCTTGTTCTCTGAGCTCCACGTGCAAGTCAACCGGGCCTCGGGGGAGAAATCATGCGTCCGATTTGCGTGTTTGGCCTATGGGCTACTTCCTTCATCGCCTTGGTCAGCCCTTGTAAGACGGATGAAGACTGCAGCCTGAACGGTATCTGCACTAGATCACGCAAACCCCAATCCAACACAAAGGGGCACGTCAAGGTCTGTCTTTGCGACCCAGGATGGATCGGCGATGACTGCGGTCGGCTCGACCTTGCTCCCGCAACACGATACACCGGCTACAACAATACTTATGAGCCTCCAGGTCCTGATGACTTCAACATCTGGTCAAATGCTTCCTGGGGTGGTCGAATTATTCAGGACCGTGATAACGCCTCCATCTTTCACCTCGTTACGGTCCAGTTCACACGCGGCTGTGGACTCAGAGGCTGGCGACCCCATTCCTACATCATCCGCGCCGAGTCACACGACGGTCCTCAAGGTCCCTATCACTATGCTGATGAGATATCTCCCAACTTCCGCCACAACCCAGATGTTGTCTACAGTCCGGCAGACGACAAGTACCTACTTTACGCCATAGGGGTCGACTATGAAAAAGAATACACCAAGTGTGAGAGCATCAGTTACACAAGGTGGCCAAACAACATCTCGGTCTCCACGGCAGACGACATCCGCGGCCCTTGGTCTCCCTTTGAGGTAGTCGTCAACAGCGACCGCCCAGCCGGCATCCATGCAACAAACCCCTCTGCCTTTCCCCTTTGGACACCTAAAAACCCTACAAGCGAGATTGTCCTCGGCATGAAAGACTACTCCATATTCACAGCCAAGTCGTGGGATGGTGACTACAACCTCAAATACCAAGCAACATGGAACGTGTCGGAGCGGGAGAACCCCTGGTGGACCGAAGATCCCTTCTTCTGGCGTGACAAACGGGGAAACTGGCACTCGATCAACCACTGGCTGATAGACTACGTCGAGCACAACGGGCAGCAGTGGCCTCGAGTCGGGTCTCATCTCTTTTCTCGCAAGCTGACAGGGCCGTGGCATTTCAAGCTCCAGGAGGCGTTTAGTTCCAACGTGACGTTCACCGATGGTTCGTGGCAGGTGTTTAAGCGCAGGGAGAGGCCCAAGCTGTTCTTTAGTGACGATGGGGAGATGACGCCGCTGTACATGACCAATGGTGTTCAGGAGATGGATCAGACGGGGGCGGCGTTTACTTTGGTTCAGCCGATTGGAAAGAAATGGAAGAAGTTTGAAGAGAGTTTGGGCTTTGGTAAGGGTACTTACTAGCTAAATCTTTCCAAGCTACAATACCAAGCTTTGTTCCCAACTCTTAATTACACTTCTATTATAGTCTTGCCTGTGGATGCACGTCAATCTAAGTCAGCTAGGAGTAAATTACAGGCGATGCCGCGTACAACGCACATATCCTATTAATTGCTCTCACCTGGTTAGTACTATCTATTATGCAGTCCCACGGTGATGCCAGGGTTCGTGTTATCCTGGCAACTGGACCTCATTCTGTGCTAAAATGTGCTATGGGGTCTTGTGCTACTTTGTGCTGTGGGCCATGTGAATCCTCCACTGGCTAATAGGCTGCTTCCAGGGCATGTTGGCACGGAATTTCTTATTCCCCCAGGCAAGGAAGCGGAGGTATCACCTATCACCTCAACCATTCAAGTTGGGTAGCGCCACAGCCACACGAAACCACTTCCGTCTCCCCTCGAGCGGCGCAACCCCGCACGGCTTTTGACGATCGCGACCTGACATCACCCGTGGAAATCATGGCCCTGCCATGTTCATTCTCGGCCGAGGATGCAGAAGCATCCATCCAACGCCACGGAGCCTATACCCTACAAGACGGCGTGATTGGTGATTGGGTCAAAGAGTTTCGCAGTAGCCGGTTTCCGATCAAAACACCGGGTGGGCTTGAGTTTGTAGCTCGAAACAGCTTGGACAGGCAGGTATACACCTTCTAGATTTCCCCGTCGCCCTTGGGCAATGGACATAACGTCGTCCAGGATACACGTGCTCTCCTCCAGTCGATCCTCGGTCGTCCTTACTACTGGGGACTCATCAAAGTATACAGCGACATCCTCCCCTCCGATTACGCTTGGCGCTTTCACAACGGATCTACCAATAAGCCGCACACGCTCCTGATCCAGCTATGGAGCCCAGGGTCGAGCGTTATCCTTTACGACGGGTCCCATTCACAATATATTAAAGATATTGATCTAGAGACATCTAAGAAATGGGGTCTTCTCGCGACAAAAAGATCCCACATGCGCAGAGAAGGCATAGAGGAGGGGATCGTTGACATGGAACCCGGCGGACTGTAAAGATGCCCATGTTACTCGAATTCCCGTCGTCTACTTACCCCTTATAGGTTTTTGTCGGATAGTCGACTTGGTTTCACTATCCTCAAAGGCTATGTCATCAATATCGGATACACGACGCCGGATGAACTGCAATTTTGGGCAAAGATGAAACTGCCGTACTCACCAGAGCTTCACAAGAAGATTAAGGAGCTAGAGGGTAGAGGCTTTGACATCAACTACACTTGGACGGAATCCAGGGCTCCTCATTGAGGCTCTGTCTTGTGTAAATGGTTAATTCCAAGCACACTATTTGACGCCGCACACCGGATTCAATGCAGTGTCGATCAGCCTTTCAACGCTTGACATGCTGTAATGCAATGCTCATGAGAATCTAAGAGGCAGATTTTCCATAAGGAGGCGGTCATAGTCTCGCCGTGTCGAAACACTTCGCGCAAAGATGGCACATATGATCCATTAGAGTTATGACACGGACGTCTTTGGATGGTGAAGATTGAACTTTGACCACGTGCGTCAGGCACCAAAGTGGCTCCACCTGAGACAGAGTAAAAAGGCCTAACTAATAATTTATTAGCCAGCCTTACCTACAAACATTGGCAACACACGCTTGCGAAAGCTTGAAAATCCCACACATCAAACATCGGCACGTTTATACTAACTTCTTTCATATCTGTATATTAACCTCTATGCAGTATTCCCACACTGAAAAATTATCTCCAAATATGTCAAACACTTGCGATCTTTGCCATGGCCACCCGGAGGGACATAACTGTGGTCTCTGTGGAGCCTCTCCGCCCCCAAAGGCATGAATCAAGCTATCAAGGGTGGAAGGGGGGATGGCTGGCGCCGGAGAACGTTGAAGGGACACTGTGCCGTTATGTGTACATACTTGGTTATCCAACATATGTGGTCGCCAGCGTTAATTCGGACTGGTTTCAGCAGTTCAGTACAACCTACAGGATGGTGATAGCCACCCCCCTTGTCGCCTTTTCTTTTCCTAAGCTAGCCCCGATTTGAAAGATCAAGGCGAAGTCTCCAGTGCGGCCTGCTCACAAGACCATGTATTGTTAGACTATAATGAGAAAGTACTCCTCGTAACCCCAGAGTGCGCAGTGGTAGCTTTCTATGTTCGGATTACAACCAAGACAAGCATGATTGTACCATAGCAAAACCTCAGCTGATAGTGCTACCTAATGCTATCACAGTGGGTCGGATGATCCCCTAACGTTAGCTGCAGCTGTCACACTGCAGGAGGTACCAAATATCCTTCACCGTGATTCTTCCCGTTCACGTTCCCCGCTCCCCAATCTTTGTCTCTATTTTCCTTCGTCAACTATTTTCCCATGGATGCTCGCAACGCCCAGATTCGCCGTTGGATAAACACAGGGAAACATGTTATCTTGACGAGTTACGAAAAGGCTAGTAGCGCCCAATTGGAATCGAACTCTGACGATGTCGATGAAGCCGATGTCGAAAATGTCTCCGGTGACGGCAGCTCCATCGTGTCGTCCACGGACTCCACGGCCTCGACGCCTACAGTCGAGAAGCTTCTCGCATCCGAAGATGATGTCCTCATTCCAAAGCAAGCAGAAGTCGATCTTGTGTTCCAGAGAGGCAAAGATCTGTGGTCTCGTCTGGTCACGTCGGCTCGATCTCTACCTCCAACTTCCCTAGCGACAGGTCTCAATGACCCTTCGATAATATTGAAAGACGTTCCCGCACTGCCCGAAGTTCTTCCAAAGCGCGGTATGCTCTTTGGACGGCCATTATGGCATGTGCCAGATACTTCGACTGACCGAGACGACGATGAACATGAGGTGGATTTTGACCTCCAGCACATGCACGGCGTGCGTAAAGATTTCTGTTTCTCCTATCGGACACCAATTGAGTGCCGAGTGTCCCCCCAAGTCCCCATCAGCAATGGCAACACTTCTACGGCTCCGGGAGATGGTCCTTACCCACGTGGCCTGCTGCTTTTGACACTCTGTTGGTCCTATATCTTTTCTGTACGGCTCTGGGAACTTCAGGGCAGACAGGTCGTGTACACTTCGTATGCGCTATGGCCCCGGCCGAACAGGAACGTCCGCGGCCATCCAGACCTTGTCAGCATAGACCTGGGAGCCTATGCATCTCAAGGCCTCGTGAGATGGCTATGTGCTCTGCTCACGCCGAGGCCTGGTTGGTCTGTTCAAGGCGGAGGCTATACGCCATGGACAGCACTTTGTTCCGGAGGTGTGTATTTCACCATCATTTCCGATGAAGCTACGACATGCACACCAAATGACCACGCGCCAAGCTCTGCTGAGGCTGTAGAGCTTCTCGTGGAACTTGGTTGCTTATACGGGTTCGACTCCAGCCAACCCAGTGACCACGTGGAAGGGCATGATCCGTTATCTCCAATTGTTGCCGGATTCTTGGCTGCTCTCGCCTTGCCGTTCTACCGCGCTATGGAGCTACAACCACAGTTTCTCGCACCAACATTGCAATTAAATCCAACCAAGATGCGTCCGGAGCCTATACGACAGTATGTGGCCGATCTCCGATATTACATGACGCTCAGCATGGACTCGATGGCGGTTGGGTCAATAATCTGGAGCATCTTCTGGCAACCGGATGTCGAGTGTAATCTTGTCAGTCCTTGGCTGAGCTCGACTCTCAGTGTGTTGCGCCCGCTTATCAACTCTGGAAACTTGGACATCATTGTGAAGGCTTTTGCACTCCGTCGGCCACGAGTTGCTCTATGGTGGTTAGGCATTTTTCTCCTGGGAAGCCCTGCCTTCCCCGGCTTCATTGTGCGCTACCTCGAGACGTCGCAAGAGCGTTGGGGATATGGAACCATGGGAAGACCTGACCCGACTGTCTCTTCGTGGGCTGGGTCACCCCAGTCTTTCTTGGATGAAGAAACATCGCGTGCGTATGTGGACTTGAACGAATCCGTGTCCAATGCCGATCTCCTACGATGTCGGTACAATATGCGCCTACAAGATACAGCCACTATGCCTTTGTCATGGCGGCCCTTTGGAGTCGCCCCCAAAACCATGATAGAGCCTGAAATCTGGCCTTGGCTGGAGCGTCGTTTCGTTAGAACATACGAGCACTGGGTCTGGTATATCAAGGAGGGAGGGAAAGTCGCCCGTCAGGACATTCAGCAAGGGTTCAGGAAGGACACGGGCAGGTTTGTTGAGGGAGTAGTCGACTGTTTGGATGCGATTCACTCGAGTGAGACTGCGGAGCGCAGCCCGAACGCGAATTTGCAACCCTCTCTGGAAGCTACGTTGCGAATGATCAACTACTGCATGGACGACATGGGTGGAGATCGAGATAGAGAGATATCACTCATTCCAGGTGCCAAGACACACCCTTGGTTGGACGACTGGAGGGGGCTGGAATGATGAACGGTTTGCCTCAAAGACGGACTCGGACTGCAGCCATCGTGATGGTCCACAAGCAGAGTGTGATTGGTACGAATGTCATCGCTAGATTATGTCGCATGATGATACAACCGCAGTGGCTCACGAGACCCCGGGCCTATCCATGTAACTCCTCTTTCATGCCTACGAGAAGCAAAAACGCTGCATTTCCGGAGCTGTGAGATGTTGCTGCGTCACGGTGCCGACATCAATACCTTTCGAGAGACGAAAAACTACGCTATCTACGGAATAGTAGCGCAAGCCACGACGGGGAAAAGGGGTGAAGATGCATACAGTTGGTACTTTGACTCAAGGTCACGTCAAGACTGCAACCTTGAGCATCGAAACTCAAACGGCATGACTCCTCTAGGGGTTCCAACAAATACCCGGACTGATTTGGATGCGGTCTACACCAAAAAGAGTCCGGACTATTATTGAAACCCGAGGCTCCTCTGGGAAGGCTCGCCGGGATAGGTTCGCCACAGCGCCATCTTCACAACGGTGGTACAAGAAGAAGCAGTACTTTGCGTGGCGTCGAACAGGCTTTCTAATATCTCTTTCGTGGATGGGCGCCGACGTCCACATAGTTCAAGGGACAAGCCGGGACAAGCCCCTCTGTGCAGGAGGGATACCGTCACACTTTGCGTGTTACGGCTTTGATCCTGCTATGCTGCAGATGCTGCTTAATTATGTGGCTACCGAGGGCATCAACTAGCTCACCGATACGAGCATCATGCCCTTGATACTTCTGGCCACTGCAGTCAACCATGGAGTACTTGGGGAGATAGAGGCAAGCGGAATGAAACAACTGCTTCGGGATGCTGCGGCTAATTGAGGAGCCAAAGGCAGTGAAGTTCTCGCAATGTAGGATAACTAGATCTAAGGGGGGGGATGCTCTTGACTAGTCTGAAGTCAACCCTCTTTTCCCCTGCGCAATGCTACTTGTCCACGGCTTAACTTGATGAAGGGTATGGTCAAGCAGAAGCAGACGTGAACAATCATCGAAAACAAGAGTTGGGAATCTCCAAACAGGGCCAGGGGCTGAATGGGGGTAGAAAACGGAAGAAGTCCTACCATATTGAGGCCATTGTGATAACAACCAGAACTACTTTTTATCGACTGATTAACTCTTCCAATGTCTTCTATTAAAATCCAACAATGCCATGTTGTCACCTCATTCTTAACTCCACCAATCAAGTCCCAGAACAGAACCCAAGATCCACCAACAATGGTATATAAGACGGCGCTAGTCTCTGACAAACAAGTCATTCTTTGCCAATTGCAACTCTCTCGGTATCTCAACATCCGCAACCATGGCAGCCGCTTCTACTGCCCAGCCGCCGCTGCGAATCGGCACCCGAAGGTCCAACCTAGCCATGGTCCAGGCCGAGGGCATCCGTGACAGTCTGCAAAAGATTGCACCCGGTCGCTCTTTTGAGATTGAGGCTCTCAAGACGCTGGGTGACAAGGACAAGTCCACGGCGTTGTACAGTTTTGGGGCAAAGAACCTGTGGACCACCGAGCTTGAGGAGAAGCTCACTTCTGGCGAAATCGACGTTGTTGTTCATTGTCTCAAGGGTATATCAACCATTCCTTTCAAGTGAGTAGCGCTAAACTCGTGCTAGATATGCCAACCAAGCTGCCCGACACTTGCGATCTGACAGCAATCCCCCTGCGGGATGACCCCCGTGACGCCCTCATCGTCAAGGCTGGCCTGCCCTACAACAGTCTGAAGACGCTACCTGAAGGTGCTGTGGTTGGCACATCATCAGTGCGACGCTCAGCACAGCTTCGTCGCCTCTACCCTCATCTGCGCTTTGCCAACCTCCGCGGCAACGTCGAAACTCGCCTGGCCAAGGTGGATGACCCGGAGAGCGAGTATACCTGCATGATCATGTCTGCAGCCGGTCTACAGCGAGTTGGCCTCGAACACCGCATCACTCAGTATCTGGGCTCCAAGGACGGGGGAATCTACCACGCAGTTGGTCAGGGGGCTCTCGGACTAGAGATTCGCAAGGGAGACACCGAGATCCTTGAACTTCTCAATCAACTGGTCGATCAAAAGTCCACTCTGGCGTGTCTTGCAGAGCGTGCTCTTCTGCGTACCCTTGAAGGCGGCTGCACTGTTCCCATTGGCGTCGAGACGGAGTGGGTTGATGAGTCGCAGCTTCTCCTGAGGATGAGGGCGATTGTCGTCAGTCTTGATGGAACTCGGAGCGTCCAAGACACGATGGATGCAACGGTGCAGAACGATGATGAGGCTACAGCCCTGGGGCAGGAACTGGCTGCGAGACTGGTGAAAGGGGGAGCGAGTGAGATCCTTAAAGAGATCAACGCCAATCGACCGCTCAAGGATTAAAAGTTCCAAGGAATAAAAATATCCAAGGACAGGGTAGAGAGGTCTGAAGGACAGAAATTTCCAACGAATCGAGGCGCTGCAAGTGTGTACCTAGGCATTAAACATCCCCCCAACTCAACCCCTGAACCATCACCTGTCTTTGAACGCAGTACCTGCACCAGGGCCCAGCGGAATGGCTGCAATAGTAGGGACGTTTCAAAACTGTCAGCTTACTACCCTAAGCTCTATTCACTTATCCCGCCAAAGAGATAAACACACGACCCTCCAAGTTACGCCTTGCGCCATACTCCAGCAACTTGCCGCTAACTGACCTGATCACTCTGGATTAGATTCTCTTCGTATCGAAACCGGGCCCATTGACGCTGTCGAGTAGTTTTGGAGGACTTGGGAGACCTCCAACCTGCTCTTGTGTTCTTCATCGGCGTGTTCGCCGAGGTTCTTAGATAGGCCGTCCCGGAGGTTGTCCCGGAGGTTGTCGTGGGCCGTCTTCCCACTTTTGTCCCTAAGAGTTCGATCTGCCCCATAATCCAGAAGTACCATGATAGATTTGAGAGATGTAGCCGTTGCAAAGCCATAGCTGATGATCCTCTCTGTAATTAAATGCAACGCAGTTCGCCCCTCGTCGTCCTGCGCGTTGATGTCAATCCGCCGCACCTTTCCAAAGAGGAATGTGGCAATCAGTGACGGCCCCCTGCCATTATCATCTGATAAATATCCAGAAAATGTAGAGTGCAAAATTGTTTCGTTCTTGTTGTTGATCGCGTGGAAATTGTAGCCCAGAGCAAGGGCGCGTTCCAACAATGGGGGCGACGGGAGCCAATCCAGCTCGTAATGAAGAAATGTGTCTCCATTGTCGTCCACAGCATTTATGTTCACCTGCAATTCCTCAACAAGAAAGCTGAAAATGTCAGTGCGAAATCGAAATCCCCAGCAAGCAGAGCGGAGGAGCGCGACGTGATTGTCTGCCGAAGCCTTGTGCCGTTGGACCAGCCTCCGCGCAAGATGGATATTGCCCGAGGATATGGCACAAGCCAGTGACGTTTCCTCCGATCCGTCGAACATGACACTTGTGGCATTGACGTTGAACTTGTACACCTCAATCAGTTCATCGCAAAGACTCTCGTTCCCGGATCTCGCAGCGTCATGGAGTAAGGTCCAGCTACCGTCCTGCTTCGATGCTTCGCGTTGAATCATTCTCTTCCCCCGGTTCGTTTTGGCCAATAGACGAAAGACGCCCGTATGTCCCCCATTCATAGCACATTCGAGGGGGCTTTCGCCATAATCATATGGCTTGGTCGGGTCTGCACCATAGCCCAGGAGCAATGAAACAACTCGCTCGTGGCCCTCGGCGGATGCCAAGCAAAGAGAAACCCCCATTCCATCAGACCGTACCTGGAACATTTTTTTAACTACCGATTGCATCTTTAATCGGGACATGATCCCTTTTCCATCAATAACATGCTCTACAAGGTAATGTAGCCCCAAATAGCAGGCGAGGTGTAAAAGTGGCATCTCGATGTAACAGGAAAAGAATCGACGCCTGCGGTGGAGCACACCATCCCTGATTGGAGATTTTTGGGCAAACCACTCCTTGTTTTCTCTGATGAGTCCAACGGTTGACGCCTTGCCCAGCTGTGTCATATGGTCAGGCCAGAATAGCGCAGCGTAAGATTCAAGTGGAAGGTACTGCCCCAATAGATCATAATTGGGCACTCGCTGAACGAGGAGTTGAAGCAACCGTCGGCAGATGGTTAGGTGGCCTTGGTCCTCTTCTATATGATATCTCGTCATCCCAGGATGCGATGACTTTGAAAGCATGAAGTCCTTTGCACTTTGGTGAACGAAACCAACAACGGTCACTCGTGACACTGGCTCCTCACTACTCCAAAGGGGACGTAAGCCAGGGTACCTGTTATCATCCATCTCGATGGATTGAAGTAGATGGCCGCAGGCTTCAATGTAGCTCTTGCACACGTCCTCTCGCTTCATGAATTCTGTGCCCTCGATCTGAAGGGCCTCACAAAGTTCCGAGACCGACAGCGGCACCTGGGCCAAAGTGATCCAGGTCAATAGCTCAGCTGTCACTGATTGATCTTCGGGTTTGATTTGATTCAAAATTCGTCCATATAC
The DNA here is from genome assembly GCA_011320165.1 of Fusarium protoensiforme. NCBI lineage: Eukaryota > Fungi > Ascomycota > Sordariomycetes > Hypocreales > Nectriaceae > Fusarium > Fusarium protoensiforme. The sequence goes on along the minus strand of JAANQP010000448.1, from coordinate 7,648 downwards.
AGCATCGAGACCGCGGGGAAGCTGTTGTAATGATGCCTCAATCTCCCGAGCCGTTTTCTTGTTGAGATCTGCAACCATGAAACTGACCCAGAGAAATGTGCCTTCAGCGCGGTCGGATAAAACAGCCTCGATGTGTTTGAGCAGGTCAGAGTCCTGGATGCCCTTTCTCGCGCCAAGCATCGAGACCTGATCCTGAATGTACGACTCAATGTCATGTCTCTCATCGTCGATTTGAATATGTGTGAAGGTGCGTAATGCTTCGGGAAGACAAATAGGATATCGCCTGCTCAAGATGACGACTTTGAAGCCGTGTCTGGTCCTTATGCCCGGGTTAAACATCTCCTTGAATTTGAATAACAGCGGCTCTAGAGAGGTCTCGGAACACTCGTCGAGTGCATCAAGTACACAGTAGATTGACGTATCGATCAGGGCTGACACCATTGCTTGAAAGATGGTCCATAAGCTCTCAAAAGAAGATTCGGAGAACAGCCCGCCCTGTTGGACTTTCCAATGCTCCATCAGAAGTGGCAGTAACCTTTCATGGCGTCGAATAAGCTGGTAGATAAGACCACGGAGAATGTTGACTGCTGTGTTTCTTGTCGATACTTTGTTGTCGCAGAAGAAGTAGATGAGAGTACAGCCAGACGGGACAAGGTTGGCCTCCAGATGCTGGGTGAGGAAGATTGAAATGAAGGTTTTGCCCTTGCCGGGGGGGCCAGATATCCAGAGAAGGCTTGGTTCGGATGTGCTTTCCCAGGTCTTGTATCCTTCAGTCGAGACGATCCATTCGCAAGTTCCGGCGCTCCTCTTGCCTTTGGCAGTGATTATGGCGTTTCGGTCATTTGTCGGGTCAGTGACGAATAATACCTGGAGGCAACGTTCCCCTTCCGTGCCAGTCTGATTGGGTCTCTTGCCAACCTCGTCGAGCACTTGGCTCAGTTGAGACGACTGTTGGTGGTTTTGGTACCTGTTCTGTGTCAGCTATGTACCAAGTCAAGCCGACCCCTAACGGCCCAATCTTTACAAACTGTTGGTTAATGGATAGGCAGGCTAAGATATGATAGGAATCATAGAATAAAATAAGGGCTATGGTCAGGGTAGCGTTAGGTAGGAATAACTTACGAGTTGACTACCTGGATCTGGAGAGCGAGCGTGCTCTTCAACCGTTCCAGTTGTGTAAACAAGTCTCGGATGTCTGACTCTTTGGCGAGGCCTCCAATGGCCTTCCACGTTTTTCGGCCGACAGGGTCCGAGTCGTGGAAATCGAATCGATCGAAAATAGCACATAGGTCGGCGCTCACGGATGTGCAGCTTTGAATTGTCTCGACGATGGCCTGGCCACTCCCCGGGGCCGGAATCCCGTGAGTCGGGGTCCCGTGTATCAGAGTACCGTGAGCCGAACTGTCGAGGGCTGGGGAGCGTTGGATCTCTTCCACGAGGGCCTGGAGCTGCTCAAGCTCCGATCTCCAGACTCGCACCTCTTGGGGCCCATCTTGCACCTTGTCGTAGACCTTCTTGCACAATTGAACGATCTTGATGGTCTGCTCCGCGAATTGCGTCGTGGCGGTCGCGATAGCGAGGGGATCTGCCATTGTCACGCTCGGGTTCGTCACGCTCGGTCGGGTTCGCCGCGCTTGCTTGGGATGATGGACAGGCGAGAATGAGGATGAAAATTGAGGGGGCGGAGTCAGGTTCTTATGTTTCGTTCGGAATCAGGCTGTGGCTGCCACGACCTGCAGGTGAAGGCCTCAGCCCCGACGTGTTGGTGGCAGTGTAAGGCCGCCTTACGGGCGAACCAGGCGTACATCGTTTGGACAACTCCAGATCAGGTTGGGTCTTAACTAGGTTGAATTGCCGAACAAATTCCATATATGGAGAAGAAAACATAACATGTTTATGATCTTTATCCGTTTTCTTCCTAAATGGAGTGAGGTTATCCTAAGCATTGGACCATGCGACAACATCACAGGTGACACAGGCAACACTTCTGCCCTCCCTAGCTCCATGGTACCACATTACTATGAGAATAAGCTGAAAATTCCTGTAATACCCCTCCAAAGGGGTTACCGAGATAGATAAGCAGCCGGATGAAGACTCGCCGAGACCTAAGGACGGGCCACTCCTCCAGCATTATCAACATCGTGTATGCCCAAGAGGTCGCGCCTAATAGAGGGTGACAACGAGCCTCTCTAGCCCCCACCGCGCATAGCATAGAAGAAAATCATTACTATTAAGGGCGCCTCAGAAAAAGACATCGACAAAGCCATCAATATAGCTCGTCGTGCTTTTCAAGGTGAATAGTCATAGGGCAAAGAAGATGCACCACGTTGGTTGGCTCTTACACATCATCGTATGAAACCAGGAGAGGGACCCTCAAGCCCAACCCGCCGGCGCTTATCTCATTGGAAAGGCGTCAACTCCAGTAGGTGGTCACGCCCCCCCCCCTCGCGAGCGCTTCGACGGGACCAAATGTCAAAGAATGCACTGATAAACACATGACGACATTGGAACATAATGCTGTGAAACAAACACTTGGCCAACATCTACCTTGTACAAAATACGTGACGGAACAAGTTGAAAGGATAAATTTCTTCATCTTAGCCATACCCATCCAGTCCCCTTCAACAGTTCCTGCCATCTCTCTGTCGACCCAGCCCTCGGTATAGCCGCCACCAAAATCAGTAATCCACGCGTTGTTGTCGCCGTCTATCAAGACGTTCTCTGCCTTGACATCTCCCCAGACCACGCCAGCCTTGTGCAGCCCCGCGAGGGCGGCATCAAGCTGGCCTACCCACTGGTCTCTGATCGCAGGCGGGGGATCGTCGGGTTCGTCGGGATGGATTCTCGTGGACAGTGGGCAATCTCCATTGTCAATGTAAGTCAACAACAGGCCAAGAATAAAGTCAGAGTCATCCATGACTACGCCGTATAGGTGACATAGGTGCAGCTGAGAGTCCAAGCCGGCCGCGAGAATCATCTTGTAGGCTGCAAGCTCTTGTTTAATCTGGACGCTAGAGTTGCATGGCTTGAAGAAGCATTCAGTCTGGCCGTTGTCGATGAGAACCTTGTTGGGTGGCTTGAAGAGCGCGTCCTCAGGATCTTTGAAACTCAAAATGATTCTGGCGGGATCGTACAAGGCTGTCCATGTCTCCAGGTCGTCGAGGAGGTCGTCATCAAAGCGGACGAACGACGGCCGATGCGGAGACCGTTCCGCTACGACACGGCGCGGGTACGGTTTTTCATCAACAATGTCTAGGGCAAAGACGAAAAACTCTGGGAAAAGATGATCTCGCAGAGTGATCCTGATGTCCTTCGGGAGGCATGCCGGGCTGGGTGCGAGCTCGACCAAGAGCGGCTCAAATGGGGCCATGACCCATTCGTAGACGTCGGTGTCGTAGATATCGCCAAGGACCTCTTCGCCTGATCTGAGCACCTCCAGGAACGAAAGATACTTCTCCGTCATCATGGGAGAGTTGACAAACTGGGACGGCGAGACCTTGATGTAAAAAGCCTTGCCGTTTCGGCGGACCGTGAAGCGTGCATCATGATCATCGTCCCGGGTGCCGGTGATGTGGTGTTCAATCTCGTATCTTGGCGCGGCAGTCATTTCGGAGGCGCCAGTCTATCCAGAAGGGTAGACACCGATCCCACAAAAGGGCCGCTATTTAAAGGGGAGGTTCGCGTTGTTTTATTCGTCTGGATGGCAGCGCGTTCGACGAGCAACGACGGTTGACAGTGAGGCTGGTGGGCCGGCGACTACCTCCCTAGTGTTCGATTTTACGGCCTCAGGCAGCATCCTGTGGCTTCTTTGGCCGCTCGGTCCGCCTCTTCGTTGCCGTATATTCCCTTGTGGGCCGGGGTCCATCTGATCTCGACGGTCAAACCTTGTGTTCGTAGTTCCTGTATTCGCTGCGTAATATCTTGGAGAAGGTATGACCCGGATTTGCCTCTGGGCCTCGCCACCGACCGGATAGCTGCTTGGTTGTCCGTGTATATTAAGACTTTCTTTCTGGTGTTGCCTCTGTCTCTGTCCTCCCGGGCAAGCTGTAGAGCCAAGGAAATCCCCTGTAGTTCACCGGCATACACCGTTGATACGGAATTATCGCCCATGTAGGTGTTTTTGGTTTGATTGATGGTGGTGCACACGGCAGCAGCGCCAATGTGGCCGTTGATGCCACTTCCGTCCGTGTATATGTGTAAGGCATCTAGCTCGTTGCTGGTGCTATACTGGTGTCTCGCTTGCGCCTTCTCGTCGCTCTCTTCGATGAACGTTACTGGGCCTGTCCACCATGGTGGGACGACATGCGGGGTAATAGCTTCTATTTTCTCCAGATTAAAACCTCCTTCGTCTTGTATGGCCTTCTGTATTGCTCTGCGCGGGCTTATGTTTGTTCTTTCTTCCCTCGCTTGACTAAAGTTGTGCTGGGGTTCTCGATTCTCATTGCTGATCCTTCCCAGGCAGTCAGCATTATGCTTCTAGATTTGATGTTCGATGGGGAGGAGGTGTGTTTCGATGTCTAGAGCGGGGACTGATGTAGCCTTGTAGGCGCTAGATATTGTCCTGGCTGCCCGCGCCTGTAGACTCTGCAGCTGTGCCAGTGTCTTGTTTGGATATGGCATGGTCCGCGTTCTCCAGTTTGAGTTTGACCAGGCCGAGCATGCATACATGATCTGTGGTATCACCACCCCTCGGTAGATCTTTCGCATGTCTTGCATGGTAAGGCCCCAGGTCGAGCTGCCCAGACTGCTGAGGGCCGAGATTGTCTTCGTCGCCTTCCGCCGTACTTCGTCTACGTGGGGCTTCCATTGCAGCGCCGAGTCCATGATGAGACCTAGGTATTTACACGTCGGCTTTGCGGGGATCTCACCCCAGGCTGTTTGCAGTGGTTGCCGGGTATCTATTCTGGTGCGAGCCCTGGTGAAATGTGTGAGCTAGAACTTGCTGGGTGAAAAGACCGATGCATGGGTTTTCGCCCACTACTCGGCTATCTGAAGTGCTCCTCGAAGCTTGGTGCATGTTTCCGCGGTCGTATCTCCCCATGTTAGGATCGCCACATCGTCGATGAACCCGGTTGCCGAGGTGTCGTCTGCTAGGTTGCACTTTTCGATCAGGTCTGCGTTGTAGAAGATGTAGAGAATTGGTGAAAGTGGTGAGCCTTGCACGGTTCCCGTGTGTACTTTGCATAACTCGGTTTTGAACCCATCGACGGTGATCCTGGTGTGCCGGTCTTCTAGGAGGCTCGATATCCACCTAACCGTCTTCTCGTCAATCTTCCTCTTCCGTAGGTTGTGCAGGAGCCGCTGGTGTGATACGTTGTCGAATGCGCCTGAGACGTCGAGCAGGAGTAAACTAGCCACCTGCCCTCGGCCTCTGTTCCACGCTTCATAGATCTTGTCGATGATATGATGCACGGCGTGCTCGGTGGATCTCAACTTTCTGCCTCCCACATGGGTCGAAGGCAGCAGATTGTATATCTCTGCCGCGTAGCTCAGGCGGTGTGCTATTACAGCGTCCATGATCTTGCCCATGGTGTTTAGCAGGCCGATCGGCCGGTAAGACGCCGGGATAGTGTAGTTGTCTTTGCCTTGCTTCCTCAGTACAACTGTTGTCGATTCCCTGAAGTGCTGCGGACAGTAGCCGAGATTGAGACTCTGATTGAAGATTACCGACAGGTGAGGCTTGATCCATGTCGCTGCTAGCTGCAATGCTCTGTTCGGGATGCCATCAGGGCCGGGGGCCTTGAGCGGTGAGGCTTCTTGTATGGCTCTCTCCACTTCTTGTTCTGTAATGGGTGGCATCGTTATTCGGTCTGGGTAAGTAGCGTTTTCGATGTCGCCAGTCTCTGCCTCCGGTGGGGAGGGAAAGAAACCCTCTTGAAGATCTCCGCCTTTTCCGCTGGCTCTGAGACCATCCGAGAGGTGTCTGGGTGCTGCAGTATAGGCGTTATCTCTGGTGCCTGGATGGTCCTGTTTCTGGCCCATTTCGCCGTTTTCCAGAGAGCCTCTGGTGACTCTGAGGCTCTCTCTACCTGTTCTCGGTGCGCTCTTCTCAGTGCTTTCTTGATCACCCTGCCCTTGTGGTTTCTGGCTGCTCGGTATGCCTCCCATGTTTCTTCTGTGTGGTAAGAGATTGTGGAGTCGCCTGAGGCGTTTGGCCTCAGCCAGCACTTGTGTGCACTCTTCGTCCCAACCGGGTCTGGATTGGGGTGACCATGTCCTTTGTGGTACTGCTATCTCTATTGCACTCTTCAACGCTGCGACTATTTCCCCCACGTACCGATCAAGTGCGTTTCGGGTTCTCGGTCTCCGCTGCGGCGGCAGCTTGTTTAGGACCGCAGACCTGAATTTCTTTTCATCTATCGACTTCCAGCTTCTGCTAGGCTCTCTGTTGAGCTGTTTGACTGACATATCGAGGAAGGTTACAACCGGCAGGTGGTCTGAATCGTGGTCGAGATCACGGTCTACTTCACACCTGATAACCCGGTCAACTAGGCCGAGAGTGACCAGACAGAGATCGATCGTTGTCCGCCGATTGTTCTCTTCGTACGTGATAGTGCCTAGTGCCAGAGTGTTTGTGAGGTTATAGTCTTCCATAATCTCGACCAGATCCTCTGCCTCTGCCTCTGTTCGAGGAATATGGGAACCTCCCCACATCTCGTGGTGTAGGTTGAAGTCTCCGATCAGTATCTGATCTGCTTGCTGAGCTGAGTCAAGCACCCTTCGCAGTTGGGGTAGTACGCTCCGCCTGTTTTCCGCCATTTGATTGGGGCTGTAGATGTTATGCAGCTTGGTCTCTCTCATCTCGTCCCCTTGTCCGAAGGTTATCGTTACTGTGCATAGGTCCCGACTGTGTGATTCGAATTGCCATTTTGAATGGTCGAGGCGTTTATTGATGTACATACATACCCTTGCTGGGTCGCTGCCTTCGTTTTGGGGGTAGCATAGATGGAACTGGTCTTTTGCCGGGTGGTGTGTGGTATGCATGAAGGGATTGGCTCATGGTTCTTGGATGGCTAGGATGTCGAATTTCATTACTCTCGGATCCCGTAGGAGGGTAGCCATGACGATGTTTCTCGATTTTCTGACGTTGTACTGTAGTATTGACAGTGATTCCATGTGTCTCATTCGCGATTGTCGACGTCCATGTTGTCCGCTTGGTAGGTGTTGTGTAGTCGTGCCGAGTTCGCATCGAGGGCTTCCAGTGCCCTTCTGGATGGCGTTATGGTTCTTTGGGGCCGCTGACTGTCCGTATTGACTGTGATTGCATTTTCGACCTCGTTCGGGGTGGCTGCGTTGGCTCCAGGGTTGGCTCTCTTTTGCCCTCTCTTTGTCGGTGACCTACTTCTTCCTTGCCCGCTCTGCTGGTTGCGGTCAGGTGCGAGAGATGGTGCTCCCTCCCGGATGGTTCGTCCGGTCGGTTCCTCCTGGACTCTCACGCGTGGGTTCGCCTGGCTAGCTGCCATGCTGCCTTGCAGCTCCAGGTGGTACCTAGGACGTGCGGCGTAGGCGGCCTTGACCTTGGCCATTTCCTCCTTCCTGACTGCACACTGGTTACTCCAGGTGTTAAATGTGATAGCCTGCCACATGCCTTAAAGGGTGTCACGTGATAATACTATATTTAATTCGCTAAGTAAGGCCTTTAAGGTAT